>JAVJIF010017615.1:0-87890 GCA_038442645.1 Agave tequilana
GCCTAGCACCTTCTTTGCTTCATCAAGATCTTTCATCTCAAACTCAGAAGATAAGTCCTTTTTCAGTTCTTCAATTGCGGATCTAGACTTTGAAGCAACAAGCAATATCATCTAACATATAATAGTAGATAGATATACTCTCCTGTAGGTAGCTTGTTGTAATACACACATGGGTCATAATGGCTATGTGTGTACCTCTTTCCTCTGATGAAGCTGTCAAAACGCTTGTATTATTGTCAAGGAGATTGCTTTAATCCATACAGCGATTTTTTTAGCTTGCACACCATGTTTTCTTTTCCTGCAGTTTTAAACCCTGTCAGCTGAGACATGTAGATCTCTTCATCCAAATCGCCATAGAGAAAGGCGGTCTTTTACATCGAGTTGATCAAGATCCAACTCGTACTGTGCTACCAGAGCCAATAAGATGCGAATTAAAGAATGCTTTACAACAGGAGAAAATACCTCGTTGTAGTTAAATCTTTCTCTTTGTGCGTAACTTTTTGCTACCAATCTGGCTTTGTAGCGCACCATATCTCTTTAAGAGATCCCTGCTTTTTTGCGTACACCTACTTACAGCCAATCGCTTTCTTTCCTTTGGGCAACTCTGTGAGTTCCCAGTGTCATTTTTGTATAGAGAATTCATCTTTTCTTCTATGGCATCTTATCACATATTTGACTCTGAACTGATTTCAGCTTCTCTTTACATGGACGGGATTGCCTCTTCAACGATGGGAAGAGTATAAGCAACAACCATAGCTGTAGTGAGTCAACCTAGTTTATGCGTGTTTCTTCTTGGTCTTCTAACTGCATTGGATTCAGGAACATCACCCATGATCTGTTCTTGATCCTCATCATCATCAGCATCTATCTCAGCTACTTGATCATTACCTTGTGTCACCTTAGGCATGATCCTCAAAGATACTGAACTTTCTAGAGATGGTGGATTAGCAACATTCTCCACCTGTTGCGATACTTCTTTGGGCTTGACAATCTCCACCTGCCGAGAGATCTTAGGCTTCAACATTGAAGCCTCATCAAATGTGACATCTCTGCTGAAAATAAATTTCATATCCTTAGGATCCCAAATTTTGTATCATTTTATTCCTTTCTTAAATCCTACGAATAATCCCTTCTTTGTTCTTGGGTCTAACTTATCTTCTTTAACATGATAGTAGGCTAGACAACCAAATACCCTTAGCAAATCAGAATCAGGAGCAGTTTTTCAGACCAAACCTCTAGAGGAGTTTTCCCTCCAATCGCAGACGAAGGCAATCTATTGACAAGATAGCAAGCATATGTCAAAGCCTCAGCCCAAATCTTCGACAAACCGGTATTAGATAACAGACAACGGACCTTCTCTAGCAAGATCATGTTCATCCTTTCTGCTACCCCGTTCTGTTGCGGTGTTTCCCTCACTGTGAAGTGCCTTTCTATGCCCTCGTCATGACATATCTTAAGGAAAGGATCAGACCTATATTCTCCTCCATTTTCTGAACGGAGAACCTTGATTTTACTTCCCGTACTTCTCTCCAAATTTCTCTTCCACTCCACAAATAATTTTAGGACTTCCCCTTTGTGCTTCATGGTATATACTCAACATCGCCTAGACTAATCATCAATAAAAGTCACAAAGTAGTGGTTACCTCCAATTGATGCAGTCTTGGTAGGTACCCAAACATCGGTGTGAACATAATCCAGAAACCCCTTGGTGCAATGAGTTGCTGTGCCAAATTTCACCTTGGTCTTCTTTTCGATGACGCAATGTTCACAAAATTCCAGCTTGCAGGTTTTGGCACCTTTCAATAATCCTTATCTTGTAAGAGCTTGCAAAGACTTTTCACCTGTGTGTCCCAGCCTCATATGCCATAGCCTGGTTGAGTCATCATCTGAATCAGTAGAAGTCGCCACTTGCCCTGTAACAGTACTACCCTTCAGGTAGTAAAGATTGTTCTAGCGGACAGCCTTCAGAACCACCATTGAGCCTTTGGTCATCTTGAGGACTCCATTCTTTATTGATACCACAAGACCCAATGTCTCCAAAGCTCCAACAGAGATAAGATTTCTCTTAAGTTGAGGTACATACCTCACTTCCTTCACTTCTCGTATCATCCCATCGAACATCTTGATCAGGATTGTTCCTATACCTTCCATGGTACATGGATGATCGTCGCCCATAACAACTGAACATCAATCTAGCTTCTCAAAGCTAGAAAACCAATCCTTATTCGGGCACACATGGTATGTAGCACCAGTATCCAATATCCACTCAGTATCTCCTGAGTAGTCAATGATAGGAGTAGTGACAGAGAAAGAGAATACCGATAAGTCTGAGTCTAATCACCTGCCTGTGAGATACTGGCTTGAATATGACCACCAGTGCAAGGTTTGCCTCAGTCTTTGACTCCTTCTTCTTCCCTTTGGCCTTTGGACAATCAACTTTTCAGTGCCCAAATTCTTTACAGAAGGCACACTGGTTCTTCTTTAGATCTCTAAAACCTAACCTGGACTTCGATCTCTCGCGTTAATCTTTGCCCTTCCTATATGAACCTCTGCCTCTTACCGCCAATGCCTCTGCTGATGTGCTTGTCTGAGAAGACAATCTATCTTGCCTCCTCGTATTATAGTTAGCAAGAGCAGCCGACACTTCATTATAGTTAAGGAATTTTTTACGATTGATTAATGTTAAAGTAAAAGTCTCATACTCCTCTACAGAAAGGGAGTTCAAGAGAATTACGGCTTTATCTTCTTCATCGATCTTCACATCCACATTAACTATGAAAGTACACCTAGAGGGGGTGAATAGGTGTATGGCTAATCTAATGACAAATAATGCGGAATTAAAAATAAAATGCAACACACTTAGTGTAACCAAAGAGTGTAGCCGAATTCCCGGTGAAGGGCTCTGGACTATCCCCTCTAAATTCCTCTAAATAAGAGTTAAGGTGCTATATGAAGCTCTCTTGGTTGAACACAAGTATGGCACACAAACAACAATACCAAGCATATAAGTATGAATGAGCAATATGAATGATGCAAGGTACAATAAGAGAGAGAGTGTGGATCAAACGCAAACAACAAGATATGTTTCGAGGTTTGAGCACCCAGCTCTACGTCCCCGCCTTCACACAGAAGGATTTCCACTATATCGTCCACAAAGGACTTCCTACACAGGGAACCTCTACTGAGGATTTGGACAAATACAACTAGGAGTACACAACTCTCCACAAATACAACCTCTCATTAGAGTCAAGGCACAGCACAAATCACCTCTACACATAGAGGGATAGGCACTTAACCAAACAACTATCAACCTCACACTTGAGGGATAAGACACAAAGCCACAATACCACAATCACCTCTTCACTAAGAGGGATACCAAAACAACCTCCACAATTACCTTTCACTAGAGGGATACCAACACAATCATCTCTCACTAGAGGGATATCACAAAGCAAGGAGGGTTTATAATACTTGGTGATCTCAAAGACCACAAACTAATTCTTTCTCACAAAAACAAGATCCTAATAGATAGGATAGATATGATAGCTCAAGTGTGAGAATATAAAGAGTTTGAAAATTAAAATTACAAAGAAAAACTTTAGGGAAAAACTCTAGATAGAAATGTAAATGAAGATCAAATCAATTCCTAAAGACTTTTCTTTTCTTTAATTTTTCCAACCCTTTAAAACAATAAGAATCAAATCTTTAAGCCCAAAACTCTTTTAAAACCTTGTTGTAAAACATTTGTAAAGATTGAAAATTTTGCTCTCTAAAAACTTAGTGAAAACAGCTCAAGAATGGGGTATTTATAACCCTATAAAAATTCTGCCCGTTGGCAGTCTGGCAAGGGCAAAACTGCCCTTCCGGTCGATCGGGCGGTCGACCGGCCAACAGTCATATTTATGGCCGGTCGACCGAAAACTGGAAACAGAGAGCAGAGTTCTCTGCTGGTCGACCAGGGACATTTTCAGAGAGCAGAAGCTCTCTGGCTGTCGACCGGCCTCCCAGCTTGGGCTGCGTGCACATTCTGTGCACGTCGGTCGACCGGACCGGTCGACCGACTTCTGCCTCGGTCGACCGGTCCGGTCGACCGGCAGACAGCCAGGTCCAACACTATAGGGATTAAAACTTGGGTTTTTATTTTCAATTAAATCTTATAAAATCACATCAATTTCAAAAAAATCATTTCTTATTAGATCTTTGAAATACAAATATGTGTGACAAAAATTTAACACATATTATAATTATTTGAACCATTTTTGTGTTCTTAAAAGTTTGCCTTAAACTAAAAACCGTATTTTCCAAAACTTGGATTTTTGAAATGGAAAATCGTTTTTCTCCAAAACTCATGTAAATACAAAAACATGATATTGAAACAACTTTTAAGCATGTTGTATATGGATAGAATCCATATACATGAAAGATATTATATCTATGTTTTTGACATTAAATACAAAAATAAGTTTTGTTTAAATACAAAACTCCAAACTCATGAAATAGACTATCAAAATATGTTTCCTAAATAGATGAAGTATAGATGTATATACATAAAATCTAATATACATTAAACCATGTAAACTTGTTTTGATTCTATCTATCCATGAAAACCATATAAAAAATCGAAACCGGTTAACCGAAAAATCAAACACATGAAACTTTAAACAAGTGTGTGTATGTGAACTTGAGCATATCAACACTATCTAAGAAAATCTTAAACTAAACAAACCGATGTCTTCTTATAGAACTCCTTCTCCAAGTCGACTCGATCCAAACACAATCCACCGAGCTTGACTCCAACTGAGTACTAGATATGATCTTGACGTTCGAGCTCTTGAATCATTATGTGAAAGCTCCAAAATACCTTTGTTGAAGCTAATCACTTACTGATAACTTGATCAAATATCTGAAACTAAACATCACAAGATTATTAGTAAACTATAACTACATGAGTTAATCATCATCAAAACTAGAGTGAAGGGCCTCTGGGCCAACAATCTCCCCCTTTTGATGATGACAACACTCATGGAGTTATATATGCATGGATTAAAGTTAAGCATCATAGAAGCTCCCCCTTAACTCATTCACAACAATACACAATATGAAAATGCAATGAATGCTCAATATAAACAAGCATAAACATGCATAATAAACATATATGCATAAAGAAAACAAATGCTCTTTATACCAATTATAAAACATTCAAAACAAATGTTCTTATACCAATTATAAAAACAATGAAATAAACATGCTCTTGATATTAATTATAAAAAATAAACATAAATAAACATAAAGTAAACATGCATATAGACAACATGCATATAAACTCCAAACGTATCTCTCCCCTTTTGTCAATTCATCAACAAAGGGGTACAAAATAAACTTAAAGGAAATTTTCTTCTGTTTGTCAAAACAAATAAATAAAGCCAAATTGTGATACCAAAAGAAAATGAGACAATGGATGTTATTGATACCAATTGAAACAAATATAAGTTGCAAATCT
Organism: Agave tequilana; assembly: GCA_038442645.1. Classification (NCBI taxonomy): domain Eukaryota; kingdom Viridiplantae; phylum Streptophyta; class Magnoliopsida; order Asparagales; family Asparagaceae; genus Agave; species Agave tequilana. Next base: position 5,501 of record JAVJIF010017615.1, read on the forward strand.
TGATGCCAATTCTAAAATTTAGTACCAATTGAAAATACTTTATAATTTTGATACCAATTTGTAAGAATATATATATATATATATTGCAAGTATTGATACCAATTGAAAGTGAAAATCAAATTTTTAGGTAAACATAGCTCATTTTAATGTAGATACCAATATAAAATGAAGCATGATACCAATTGAAAAATATAAACCAATCTTTTTGGTTAAACACTAAAATCATTTTGCAATAAAGATACCAAATAGAGAATAATATCAATTTAAGATTCTTGATACCAATGTTGAAAATGAAACATATACCAATTGAAAATAATTTTCATTTGGAGCGTAGGAAACCAATTGAAAACAAAGATATTAATTAACAAATATCATTTCTCAACATAAAGAGTGAGAGTAAAATACCAATTGTAAACAAAACTTATTGAAAGGTAAATCATGAATTTTCTCCCCTTTATGAATTACGAATGAAAACGATGCATAAGCTTGTGTAAGATACCAATTGATAAATATTGTCATTAAGGACTATATCAAGCTTAGCATAAAAAAATTTGTGCTCTAAGATATAAAGATATAGTAAGCACAATCAAAATATATATATGTATGAAAAATTAAATATCAATCGAAATTGATACTATTTAAAGTTGAAGCATACATATATAGAAACAAATATGAGTATACAAAATAGATATCAATTGTGACACCAATTGAAAATACAATGAGAATCAAGTGTATAACTCATAAAGACCTCCCTATTATGCACATGTTAAAATGATTTTCAATTAGGCATACGAGGCATGGTCGCCCATCCAACCACCCATTATGGGTAGGGGTTTTCAAAAATAAGTTTGAAAATAATTTTAGCACAATTGAAAATTCTACCAAACGCAACTAGTTTTATGATAATTTTGAAAACTAATACGAAATCCTTTAAGTAAGGAATAAAATAAGAATATATTCCATGAAAATATGAGAATCACATAATTATCAACACTCAAAGGGGCCGTTTGTTTCGCGTAAAACTCCGTAATTCGTAAATGACTTACTACCCAGTTACAACTACGGCGTTTGTTTGGACTGTAATTCGTAAAAGACTTACGTAACTCAACTAACACTCACTTGCAACCCAGTTACCACTCACTTACAGCCCAGTTACAGTTAATTTTGTGGTCATACAAATTTGGAATATTTTTTTATATTAATATTAAATTTTTTAATATTTAACTTTTTTAATATTTATTTGCAGTATTAAAACTTTTAAAATCACCAAATAGTTAATTTTGTGGTCAACTTTTTCACTTACGACTTATATATTACGACAACCAAACACCGTAAAGTACAATACACTTTCCCACTTTACAATTTTATATTACCAACCAAACACCGTAAAATTTACATACATGTAACTCATTTACAATTGTAAAAGACTTTACCAATTACAACTACGAATTACGGCCAGTTACGACAACCAAACAGACCCAAAGTCTATATAGCACATATAATACTCATGAAAACAAGGTCATGAGAAAACATCAAGTAAAGTGAGTGAAAGAATCATGTAATCAACAAAATCATGGGAATAGAAAATTAAGCTAAATGTGAAATTCCTTTATAAAAATGAAAATCATCAAAATTTAATTTTCATTGAAACAATATCAACTTCAAGGTATATGTATGTTTTGTCAAAAACTAAAGGTATACATACATATCCTAAACACAATTGAGTCTATAAAGAGATTTTACATGAAAGGCAAATGACTCAAGGTTATACATGTATATCTTAAAGTTTTGACAAAATTGATATATACATAAAGTTAAAATATATTATCATAAACAATGTCTAAAAATAGGGAATACAAGTCAAAATGCATGAATCATCAAAACTAGGCTATACTAGTACATCTAATGGGTACAAATGAGCAATCAAATACAAACATATAATAATCTATTTGTGGCTCACTAGTTGTACAAGTATTGACACAAGTTTAATGAAAACTACATCTTAAACATGTAATCAAATCATGAAGCAACAAAACATAAACTTATATGATCATTAAGTAAATGCACATGTCTTACATCTATGATATACACAATAGTTAAACTAAAGTGAGAACACAAACATATAGGTCCACATAAACATGGGTATATCTCAAATACTATACATGTATATCACAAGTCCAATTTATCATGGCATTTAACATAGTAATCAAAACATGCTAAAAACCAACAATATGAAAGTATGTAAACTAAATGAGGAGTTAGAGATCGTTACCAAAATCATGAGGGCAAATCTCTAGACTCCAAAACCAAGGTGGTCCTCCACCAAACACCCCTTGAAAGTGATGCATCCACAATTGTCACCGTTTAGCTCGGAACGCATCCACCTCAAGGCACCACTACTACCCTCACGTTGAGTGAGAGCCCACACCTACATCAAATAAAATAGGAGTGACTTTTGGTACCCATACTCTTTTGGGTCGATGGGGGTTAGCACCTTTCCTAACCCAAACAAATTTATTTACAAAATTTGAATCATGTATCCTATCATAACAAAATTTTACAAGGTGGCCCTTATGTCCACAATGTGTACAAGTATACACATGAGCATACCTAGTGTCATGTGTGTGAGCATGAGAAGCATGTGTATGCCGTGTGTGGCGTGCATGCAAATGTGGTGCTTATTTTTTGCGAAACATGGATTCCAATTTCTTGTGATACATAGCACATTGCTCAAAGTGGAGCCTAAACAATCAACACTCTTCTTTAACATACATATATCATTTTCAATGTTAGAAAAAGAAGTAGAGCATGCAATAGAAACACTAGAATGTGAAGCTATACTAGCATGACAAACATGTGAATCTAAATCATTTTTCAAAGATTTATTTTCATTAGAAATCAAATCCAAACTCTTAGAAATTAAAGCAATTTTATTTTTCATAATTTCATTCTCTTTTAACACAAAATCGAGTTTAAAGTTAAAGTCTCATTTTTCTTCAAAACATCATTACAATCATTTTTATTTTTCAAAATCTTGTTTTCATTTAGAGCAAGTTCAAGTTGGGATTTCAATGAGTCACGTTCATTTGAAATCTGAACCTTCTCTTGCAAAAAAATATCAAGTTTAGAAGACAATTTTTTATTTTCTTCTTTTAGTGTAAAACTTTTCTTTTTCAAAAATTTAAATTTTTCTAATATTTTTTCACAAATAATTGATAGTTCTTCATTTAATGCATCAGGATCAACATAATCATCACCTGAAAAACTAGCATTATCATCTAGTTAAGTTTCCGAGTTTATCTCAAGGGAGTCATTCCCTTGGACCATGAAGCAACATTGGTCGGACTCTTCTCCACTAGATTTCTCCTCCTCATTGATTTGCGTTTGTAGCTCGGGAGATGTCAATATGTTCTACACTGCAAAGGCGGAATCACAATGAGAAACCATATTTAAATATTCTTTGCTAAGTGATTTTCTAAGTGCCTCTTGGGCTTGTGCATTGGCCTCTAAATGCTTGCTATTACTAAGGTAAGATTCCTTGGTAATGGCAAGGTAAACTTTCCAACCTATGGCTTTTAAATGCCACTCATCCTAACCTTCCATATATCAATTTTAGAGATATCAAGCATGGGAGGGTTATCCATGAGTGCAAACTATATGTGTGCAAGTGCAAATGCAACACTAGATTAGCAACCAAGATCTCACTCCTAGGTGGTTAAACCTAATATCAAGAGCGTTAGCTCTGATACCAATTGAAAGTACACCTAGAGGGGGTGAATAGGTGTATAACTAATCTAATGACAAATAATGGGAAATTAAAAACTAAATGCAACACATTTAGTATAACCAAAGAGTGTAGCAGAATTCCCGGTGAAGGGCTCTGGACTATCTCCTCTAAATTCCTCTAAATAAGAGTTGAGGTGCTATATGAAGCTCTCTTGGTTGAACACAAGTATGGCACACAAACAACAATATTAAGCATATGAGTATGAATGAGCAATATAAATGATGCAAGATACAATAAGAGAGAGAGAGAGAGTAAAGAGATAGTGGATCAAACGCAAACAACAAGATATGTTTCGAGGTTGAGCACCCAGCTCTACGTCCCCGCCTTCACACAGAAGGATTTCCACTATATCGTTCACACAGGACTTCCCGCACAGGGAACCTCCACTGAGGATTTGAGCAAATACAACTAGGAGTACACAACTCCTCTCTCCACAAATACAACCTCTCACTAGAGGCAAGGCACAACACAAATCACCTCTACACTTAGAGGGATAGGCACATAGTCTGTAACACCCCGCTCCCGGAATACGTACTTAGTTGCGTATTCAGATTTTTTGATCGTATTTTTCGATTTACTTCCTGTATTTGTTTTATGAATTCTTTATATGATAGTTTTGTCTTGGATTTGGATTCGTGGACTTGGAGTCAGCCCTAGTCTGAGCCGGAAACTTGATCCTAGAGTATTGCTTGATTTGGACATTCTGGTTATCCGATTTGACCAATTTCAGTTTCAAACATCATTTTCTAATAATTTGGATTTTCTGTAATTTCTGAAATTTTCCTGGATTTAATTGTAAATCTTCAAAACCGGTGTCGGCCAGTTTCGTTGACCGATTCCTGGATTTTTAATTTACGAACAGATTGGAATTTCTAATAGTGTCTTTAGACATTATTTCTTAAAATAATATTTTCTATCTAAATACTTTTTCTGAGAATTTTCAGAATTTATCAAAACCCGGCCAACCCGGTGTAGACCGAGATTGACGGTGGACTTCAGGATTTTTAATTTGAACATGGCAATGAATTTCTGAAAACTGATTTCACCAAAAATCATTTTATAATATTTATTATTTTTGAGAATTTTTGGGAAGCTTTCTGGATTACTTTATTTTTGAGGTTTTCGGAGTTTTTGGTGTTTTACCAGATACCGGGATTTTGCCTTGATATTTCATTTGTCTTTTTCCATTTTTTTTCCTTCCTCAAACGCCGGCTTCACCATCCTTGGATCTTGCATTTAATGCAAAGATCTTCTCTTCACTTCTCCCCACACTTCATTTAATGTGCTGCCACCAACTCCCATCAAGCATCATGCCTTTTTGTCCTTTTGTGAAACGCCACCTTGCTTCTCCCTTGAAACGCCGCATTTATTCCCGCGTTAGGCTAATTTTGGCCTAAACGCCATCTTGTTTTTGTGGGCTGCGTTTGAGTGGGGAGAACAAGTCTCACTTGGCATCCCCAAAGTCAAACTTGCCATTATTGCTCCTTTGCCTATAAATACCCCCTCCCTCTCTCCATTCATTTTTCTTCTTTCTCTCTTCTTCCTCTTTGTTTCCAGAGAGCAAAGGCAACAAACGCAGCCTTGATGCTCCCTCCTTTGGCCAACTTGTTCTCCACCATTTCCCTCATCTTCTCCTCCATTTCTTGCAGCAGTGAACCAAGCATCATCACTATCACCATCTCCTTCCTTCTCTGGTAAAGACCGGCCGACTCCTTCGGATTGGGGGCCGTGTTCTTCTTCATCACCTGCATGACTCTGGGGGCCGGCCACTCCTTTTGGATTGGGGCCGAGCTTCTCTTCGTTGGAAACATCGCCGTGGATCTTCCAATAATCGTTCGCGATTATTCCGGTGATCGTTTTGGTGATAGTTAACGACAACTCAACCAAGGACCCATCTCCTTCACTTGTGTTTTTTCCCTGCTTCTAGATGGCGTTTTGGACGAGTAACTTCGCTCTCCAAGACTTGGATGACTCATCAGAGCCCTTGCATTTTCATATTAGTGAACTCAGCACTTAACAGGATCCTGCTCCCTGATTTGCACTCTGTTAGTCGACTTGACTTGGTCATTAGTCGACTAACTTCCCTTATTAGTCGACTAGCCCTCCTTCCCAGTCGACTAATCCTGTGAAACGCTGCCTTGATATTCTGAAACGCAACCTTCTAGTCGACTGATCCTTCTCCCTAGTCGACTAACTTTCCTGAGACGCGAATCTTGGAAACGCGAATCTGGGAAACGTGCCTCTTGGAAACGCGGCCTTGTGGGACGCGACCATGTGAGACGCGACCTTGAGAAACGCGCTCTTTCTTGAAACGCGACCTGCTCTTTCATTCCAAATTGGCTAACTCTTTCTGGTGAGACGCGGACTTATGAAACGCGGATTCATGAGACGCGGACTTGTGGCAAGACGCGGACCTATGAAACGCGACTTCGTGAGACGCCGTTTTGCGAAACGCAGCAGACTAGTCGACTAACCCCTGTTCCTAGTCGACTAACCCATCCTGAAACGCCATTCTTGAAACGCCAGCCTTTTTCTGAAACGCAGCCTATCAGTCGACTTGCCCTTTCTATTAGTCGACTAACTCCCCTATTAGTCGACTAATTATTACCCCTAGTCGACTAATCTTGGCTGTTGACTATTGTTGATTCCTTCTTTGTACATGAACATTATTCTCGGGTCATGTATTATGTATATGGCTATTACATGGCTTATCACTTGATGGATGTCACCTTCTCTCCTCTTTTTCTCTCTTATTCTCTCTCTCCTGATCCCCCCTCTACCTATTACCTTCTCTCTAACGCATTGAAGCGTTGATCTCCTGGATTCCGGATATCAGAGATTTCACCATATTTTAGGCGAGTAATCTCGCTATCCTCTTGCTTTCCTATTTTATTGGTTGGGCGAGTAATCTCGCTATCCTCTTGCTTTCCTATTTTATTGGTTGGGCGAGTAATCTCGCTATCCTCTTGCTTTCCTATTTTATTGGTTGGGCGAGTAATCTCGCTATCCTCTTGCTTTCCTATTTTATTGGTTGGGCGAGTGTTCTCGCTCTCGCCTCCATTTGGGTTTCCCCGCTTCGTCGGGTCGACATGTATTTTATTCTATGTTTCCATGTACTTTGTATTGGGCTGAGTCCCTGTATTGTGTATGGCCGAGTGCCTATATCTGGACATGTATTGCTCTGTGACAAATGCTTGTACTAGGGTAGTTTACTTCTTGTACTCATACCATGCCTGTGATGTATTGTACTGCCTTATACCATACTTGGCTTCCGGACCCCTTCAACCTCCGGTCACTCACTATCTCGAAAGAGAGGTGATTGGGACTGGCAGGTCTCTCAGTTCAGCCTCCGGTCACCCACTGTCTCGAAAGAGGCGTGATTGGGATCGTCAGGTTTCTCAGCTCCGCCTGGTTATCATGATCAGCGTTCAGCGCTTTACCACTAGATTCGTCTAGGCGAGTTGCTGCCGGATTTACTGCTCGTACTTCAGTCGAGTCGTCCCGGTAACCTCGCCAGACGCTCCAGTGTTAAATACTGTTTGCTGTCTGTACTTACAGCTTGCTCAGCTCCGCTTTGTTTGTGCTCAGCTACTATTCTACCCCATGCCATTACTTCATGCCTGACACCTGTCTATACTACTTGTCGTTTTCATATTACTTTTAACACATGTATATCACCTGTCAACTGATGTGTTATCACCTGACCTCAGACATGTTACTATTTGGCAAGACCCCTTGTTATGACATGGCTTGCCACCGACTATATCAATCTCTTGACATGACTGGTTGCCTGTCTAATATCATCCTCCTGTCATGCTATCACTTGACACCCAGCATGATATACTTGACCTGTGATTATCACATTTACGGGAACCCTGTCTTGTTATCCTGTACTATGTACAGTGACCTGATATCCTGTATCATGATCAGTGACCTGTTATCCTGTATTATATACAGTGACCTGAACTCCTGAATTCCTGATCATGTCCTGCTCTTGTTATTCCCGTAAATGGATAATTAATCTAATAAATCATAAAATGAGACAACTTGCATCGGGTCGGGGGAAACATGCGGCTATCAATATGTGTTCGTGTTTACAGTGGTTTTAGGAATGTTGTGCAACTACATGTTCCGGTCTGACCTGTGGGCCTCCAGGCGACCGAGGGGAGTGCTGGCTCCCTCCTTCTTGGTACCATCTTGACAAGGGCATACATAAGTCCCTCCTGTTAGCCTTGCGGCAGGTTCCGTCACCAAGCAACGGAACAATCCTGGGCCGTGGTCCCGGGTATGTACGGGACCCACTGTAAACATAGTTCGTTGATACCCCCGCCGGTTTCCAATAACAACCTTGCTTTACTCGGATATGGATCTATGTGTGCTGGGACGCTAGTTCACATAGCTAGATATCAGGGTAAGACGAGTAATAATAAGTGTCTAATAATCGGCTCTTTAAGTTGTAAGTAGAGGTATGTGGAATGGGACGCATACTGAAGCCTGCAGCTTAAACGGCTATGAATCTGTGATATGCCTCATCATATTTGCTTGTACTGGTTTTACATCGGATTTCCGGTTTTATGGTTATTATTACATTAACTGCTCATGCCCTGCTTTACTCCTTGTATCCACTTGCCTCCTGTTCATTATCTTATCATGCCCGGAGTGCAGTCGGATTGTATGTGCTTGGATTATGGTGACATAAGATAAGGGTATATAGATGAGGGTTTCCTTGTTTGGATTATTCCTTCGACGTACTAGTCTTATGGAGCCGTGATCTGAAACCATACAATCAGATTTGCTCGTCCCCGGCTTTATTCGGTTGTATCACTATACATGTACTTACCCCCCTGCTCGCCACTTGGCTTTTGTATCACCACTCGCCTGGGGAGTTTCATCTGACTCCCCTGGATTCTCATGTCCAGGTCATGGAGCTTGGAGCGTGTGGATTCTCCCAGTTGCTGATCAGAGTGGCGCAGCGGTAGCGTGGATCTCCAGCAAACCGTTCAGAGCTCTATCCTTCCAGGCCCCCTTGTGTGCCTCTCGAGTTTTCCTTTTATAAACTCGTGAGTGCCTGTGTACTGTTCATACTTGTACATCTACTTGTATTCTCGCAATTGCGCATATCAGTGATGTAATATTCATGTAATATTGGATCACCTCTGGTGATAACCTTGTAATTGTACTCATGTGTTGGAATGTATAATGCACCACTTGCTTCCGTACTCTGATTCTTGCCTGTACTGATGCTTAGCGTATATACGTGAAGGTACTTCTGACTTGCGTATATACGTTGCAGTAATGTCTCCGTATCCGTCAGGATCGGGGCGTTACAGGTTGGTATCAGAGCCTAGGCTCTCCCATCCTCAGTACGTCCAGACGGCAAATTAATGGTAAAGAAATTTGCAACTGGAATGCATGAGTCCTGGTTATACAATCCAACTACAAGTACAAAGTTATCCATTCTCTCTTGATAATCTTATCCTTGAATTCTGAAGTTCTCCCATACTTTCATACTTCAGTTTCTTGTTATTCTTGGACCAACTCGGACATGAAAAGATGAGGAAATCATAATGGTTCTGGTTCTTCCTAGGGTAACCCTAATGGAGAAAATCTTGATTTAAGACTATCTCTGCAAGATATGATGCGACACGATCAAGTACAGGCGAAGGTCCCGCACCAAGGATCATTGGTTGCACTCCGGGAACAGAAGCCAGGCGACATGTTAGATTTCAGGAAATTACAGCCGGCAATCTTTTCAAGCATGGAGAAGCCCTGGATGCATAGCAGTGGTCAGTAAACCTGATGGATCTTCTAAGTCAACTTGGGTCCCTGACGAGAACTAGGTGAAAATGATCAAAATACAGTTAGAAGATGTAGCCTGGATGTAGTAGTTGGCGGAAGCAGCGAGACTGGGAAAGCCCAACACTTGGGACTAGTCCTCGAAGGATTTCTATAGGAAGAATGATTTATCAAATTTCGGTAGGGGGATTGGATTGTAAATAAGTACACTGCAAAATTCCTAAAGCAAAGCCGGTCGGTGTTTTACATGGTGGCCGATAAGGAGAACCGAGTAAGCAATATCTTAGTGAGAAATGAAGATGAAGAGCAAGATGTTTCTTATCCCCAAGCAGCCCAAGAAGTATTCTCAAGTTCCTTTGTCATTATCCGGGAAGTAGAATGGATCCAGAGGAGGAAGATTAGGATGGTTGCAGATGAAGTTAGCGAAGAGACCCTCTTAATTGATGGAAGTTGAAGGCTCAGACAGGCCTCTGGATGCCCTACTAGCTAAGCCATCCCTCTAGTCCTGCCCACAACATATGATGTGCGGATATTGTCTGAAGCCGGGCACCTCCAACACAACCACCAGAAAGGTTACGGATTATGTCGTACGCGGGTTCAGAGATTAGTTGAAAAGTGACTGTCTGTTCAAGAAAGCAGAGAACATTACACCGATCAGATCAACTCTTCCAGTATCACCGTTGTGAGGGAATCCAGGACCTACTGTCAGAATAACCTCACTTCATCCCCAGCATCCAGCATGGAGTCATACACAAAAGAGACCGAGAACTAGGGCACATGATGAAGGGAGGCAAACATATAATCGGACAAAAAGGGAAGTCGGAATGCTCAATATGATGGGGTGAGAGCAAGAAGGGATGCTCAATATCTGAAAAAGGAACCCTGAAAGGACTGACCGTAACCATTATCCCATTTTTAGCATGTCCGGGAGTTGGTAACTTCTCTATATCATATCCTCCTCATTGTCCTATCACCATCAATCCTAGTCCGTCCTATCTCTCTCCCTATTTCATGATTCCTATCTCTTCTATTTTTGTTATTCTGATTTATTCTGATTTTCGTGATCTTTATGCCAACTTAAGATATGTGTTGACTAGTGAGGTAACAGCCGGGCAGATGTGGTTCGTTCTAATTATGTTCTGGCGCTTCTCGACTCTGGTATATCACATTATCTTATATTAGGCAGATCTTCGGCCCCGCGTTATATTCTTATATTCTGGATACATCATGGGAGACTAGCACATCAAGCAGAGTAGTCGTCACTTATGTAAGTCGGATAGATTGCATCAATTCATTAGAAGTGTCAGTATATATAACGACATTTCAGAATGAGGACTTCTGGCAGATAGAGTTATGATATTTTCTATTACTCTAATAGCGAACATGATTTCTTCGACTATGATCATGGAACTCGGGTTTTCTCAGAGCTAATATGCCGTCCGATTATTATTTAGAAGACAGCATTCTGGACACGTTTCGGTTATTTTGATTTCTTGATCATGTTCTCAGAGCCACCAACTTCTGGTAGTTTTTATGGATTTGATGGACTAAGAGCTCCGCTAGCCTCGCCAAGCGAGGGTCGTGTTCTAGTCATCCGTGAACCTAACCGGGTGTGAGTTTCGTTGCACCCTGGTGCTTAGCATTTAGCGTTGTGTTACGCGCTGGCTTCGCCACGTGAGCTACGCCATATGCGAGCCTCGTAGAGCGTTAGCTTCGCGGCACCCTAATGTTTAACACCTGAGCTGTGTTACGCGATGACCTCATCTAGGCTTGGTTTCATCCGTGGCTAGTCCCTTCAGTGCTTAGCACTCTAGCCCATTCTTCGGATTTCTTCTGCCCAGCGTGCTTTCATGGATCTGCTGAACAGAGTTTTATCACTGTATCTGAACTATCGCCATGATCCCTGTCAATGGTCCATTCGACGAATCTTGCAGGGCCCAGATTATCTTCTACATGTTCTATCTGCAGTCAGGTTATCATTCAGAAGTCAGTGTTCAGAATTCTCCATGGTTATTCTATATTCTTGGCTATGTCTTTTAAAATTAGTAAGGCCCAGTATACAGAAATTCTTAATTATTAGCCTTCTTGAATTATATTCAGTATTACCAGGATTTTCCTTACCGTGGGTATTCTAGTCTATTCTCGGAGGATTGGTATGTATGCAGCACATCAGCGATTTTACTGCAGAAGGACAACATCTCGCCATGAAAGGTTTTATTATATTATGGACTTCAGCACTACGGAATTATATGGATTTCATCAGCCTTGGTTCACAGTTTGATTTAAGTATTATTGATTATCTCAGCTCACTCTATATTATTCAGAATGGGGTTCTGACAGCGTACTTGCATAAGCAGACATCAGATCAGTATCATTATGGCCTCGTCAGAAGATGCATATAAACGGCAGAAGTGCAGAGGCGCCTCAGTCTTGAGTTAGCCGTTCAGTCTAGGAGAACAGCTCATAGTTATTCATATCTTGATTGGCATAATCCTCATTCCTATCCTTTTGTGTTCATTTCACCCCTTAACGAAATTGCGGGGACGCAATTTTTTGTAAGGTGGATGGAATGTAACACCCCGCTCCCGGAATACGTACTTAGTTGCGTATTCAGATTTTTCGATCGTATTTTTCGATTTACTTCCTGTATTTGTTTTATGAATTCTTTATGATAGTTTTGTCTTGGATTTGGATTCGTGGACTCGGAGTCAGCCCTAGTCTGAGCCGGAAACTTGATCCTAGAGTATTGCTTGATTTGGACATTCTGGTTATCCGATTTGACCAATTTCAGTTTCAAACATCGTTTTCCAATATTTTGGATTTTCTGTAATTTTCTGGAATTTTCCTGGATTTAATTGTAAATCTTCAAACCGGTGTCGGCCAGTTTCGTTGACCGATTCCTGAATTTTTAATTTACGAACAGATTGGAATTTCTAATAGTGTCTTTAGACATTATTTCTTAAAATAATATTTTCTATCTAAATACTTTTTCTGAGAATTTTCAGAATTTATCAAAACCCGGCCAACCCGGTGTAGACCGAGATTGACGGTGGACTTCAGGATTTTTAATTTGAACATGGCAATGAATTTCTGAAAACTGATTTCACCAAAAATCATTTTATAATATTTATTATTTTTGAGAATTTTTGGAAGCTTTCTGGATTACTTTATTTTTGAGGTTTTCCGGAGTTTTTGGTGTTTTCCCAGATACCGGGATTTTGCCTTGATATTCCATTTTGTCGTTTTCCATTTTTTTCCTTCCTCAAACGCCGGCTTCACCATCCTTGGATCTTGCATTTAATGCAAAGATCTTCTCTTCACTTCTCCCCACACTTCATTTAATGTGCTGCCACCAACTCCCATCAAGCATCATGCCTTTTTGTCCTTTTGTGAAACGCCACCTTGCTTCTCCCTTGAAACGCCGCATTTATTCCCGCGTTAGGCTAATTTTGGCCTAAACGCCATCTTGCTTTTGTGGGCTGCGTTTGAGTGGGGAGAACAAGTCTCACTTGGCATCCCCAAAGTCAAACTTGCCATTATTGCTCCTTTGCCTATAAATACCCCCTCCCTCTCTCTCCATTCATTTTTCTTCTTTCTCTCTTCTTCCTCTTTGTTTCCAGAGAGCAAAGGCAACAAACGCAGCCTTGATGCTCCCTCCTTTGGCCAACTTGTTCTCCACCATTTCCCTTCATCTTCTCCTCCATTTCTTGCAGCAGTGAACCAAGCATCATCACTATCACCATCTCCTTCCTTCTCTGGTAAAGACCGGCCGACTCCTTCGGATTGGGGGCCGTGTTCTTCTTCATCACCTGCATGACTCTGGGGCCGGCCACTCCTTTTGGATTGGGGCCGAGCTTCTCTTCGTTGGAAACATCGCCGTGGATCTTCCAATAATCGTTCGCGATTATTCCGGTGATCGTTTTGGTGATAGTTAACGACAACTCAACCAAGGACCCATCTCCTTCACTTGTGTTTTTTTCCCTGCTTCTAGATGGCGTTTTGGACGAGTAACTTCGCTCTCCAAGACTTGGATGACTCATCAGAGCCCTTGCATTTTCATATCAGTGAACTCAGCACTTAACAGGATCCTGCTCCCTGATTTGCACTCTGTTAGTCGACTTGACTTGGTCATTAGTCGACTAACTTCCCTTATTAGTCGACTAGCCCTCCTTCCCAGTCGACTAATCCTGTGAAACGCTGCCTTGATATTCTGAAACGCAACCTTCTAGTCGACTGATCCTTCTCCCTAGTCGACTAACTTTCCTGAGACGCGAATCTTGGAAACGCGAATCTGGGAAACGTGCCTCTTGGAAACGCGGCCTTGTGGGACGCGACCATGTGAGACGCGCAGTGTTTTAAATATCCCCGATATAACCCCGATATTGCGCCGATATTGCGTTTACGGCACCTAGCCGCAATGATTGGCACATCCAAACCGATATAGCGATTTTCACCCAAAATTGCCGATAAATCGGCATGGACCCGATATATCGGCCGCAATTTCACCGATTTTAGACCCGATATAGCGTTTTACACTCAATTTGTATGTTAGGCATTTGGGTAATTCGAGCGATGTGGCAATGTGACATTTGTGAAGATTCTACACTTGGATAGTGATTATGCATTTATAAGCTTAATGCAAGTTATCAAATCAAGTATATGTTAAACATATAAGTATGATGTTTTATGTAGCTTTATATAATTTATGAATATATTGTCTTATTGAGATGCAATTTAAGACAAGAAGATATGTATATTTACAGTCCGATTTTGACATCCGATTTTTGAAAATATCCCGATATGTCCCCGATATATCCCCATCCCCGATAAATTTTTCCGGCCGATGTGGCCGCTGTGGCCGCCATTTAGAACACTGGAGACGCGACCTTGAGAAACGCGCTCTTTCTTGAAACGCGACCTGCTCTTTCATTCCAAATTGGCTAACTCTTTCTGGTGAGACGCGGACTTATGAAACGCGGATTCATGAGACGCGGACTTGTGGCAAGACGCGGACCTATGAAACGCGACTTCGTGAGACGCCGTTTTGCGAAACGCAGCAGACTAGTCGACTAACCCTGTTCCTAGTCGACTAACCCATCCTGAAACGCCATTCTTGAAACGCCAGCCTTTTTCTGAAACGCAGCCTATCAGTCGACTTGCCCTTTCTATTAGTCGACTAACTCCCCTATTAGTCGACTAATTATTACCCCTAGTCGACTAATCTTGGCTGTTGACTATTGTTGATTCCTTCTTTGTACATGAACATTATTCTCGGGTCATGTATTATGTATATGGCTATTACATGGCTTATCACTTGATGGATGTCACCTTCTCTCCTCTTTTTCTCTCTTATTCTCTCTCTCCTGATCCCCCCTCTACCTATTACCTTCTCTCTAACGCATTGAAGCGTTGATCTCCTGGATTCCGGATATCAGAGATTTCACCATATTTTAGGCGAGTAATCTCGCTATCCTCTTGCTTTCCTATTTTATTGGTTGGGCGAGTAATCTCGCTATCCTCTTGCTTTCCTATTTTATTGGTTGGGCGAGTGTTCTCGCTCTCGCCTCCATTTGGGTTTCCCCGCTTCGTCGGGTCGACATGTATTTTATTCTATGTTTCCATGTACTTTGTATTGGGCTGAGTCCCTGTATTGTGTATGGCCGAGTGCCTATATCTGGACATGTATTGCTCTGTGACAAATGCTTGTACTAGGGTAGTTTACTTCTTGTACTCATACCATGCCTGTGATGTATTGTACTGCCTTATACCATACTTGGCTTCCGGACCCCTTCAACCTCCGGTCACTCACTATCTCGAAAGAGAGGTGATTGGGACTGGCAGGTCTCTCAGTTCAGCCTCCGGTCACCCACTGTCTCGAAAGAGGCGTGATTGGGATCGTCAGGTTTCTCAGCTCCGCCTGGTTATCATGATCAGCGTTCAGCGCTTTACCACTAGATTCGTCTAGGCGAGTTGCTGCCGGATTTACTGCTCGTACTTCAGTCGAGTCGTCCCGGTAACCTCGCCAGACGCTCCAGTGT
The DNA here is from genome assembly GCA_038442645.1 of Agave tequilana. Classification (NCBI taxonomy): domain Eukaryota; kingdom Viridiplantae; phylum Streptophyta; class Magnoliopsida; order Asparagales; family Asparagaceae; genus Agave; species Agave tequilana. The sequence goes on from JAVJIF010017615.1 coordinate 21,122, forward strand.
TAATACTGTTTGCTGTCTGTACTTCCAGCTTGCTCAGCTCCGCTTTGTTTGTGCTCAGCTACTATTCTACCCCATGCCATTACTTCATGCCTGACACCTGTCTATACTACTTGTCGTTTTCATATTACTTTTAACACATGTATATCACCTGTCAACTGATGTGTTATCACCTGACCTCAGACATGCTACTATTTGGCAAGACCCCTTGTTATGACATGGCTTGCCACCGGACTATATCAATCTCTTGACATGACTGGTTGCCTGTCTAATATCATCCTCCTGTCATGCTATCACTTGACACCCAGCATGATATACTTGACCTGTGATTATCACATTTACGGGAACCCTGTCTTGTTATCCTGTACTATGTACAGTGACCTGATATCCTGTATCATGATCAGTGACCTGTTATCCTGTATTATATACAGTGACCTGAACTCCTGAATTCCTGATCATGTCCTGCTCTTGTTATTCCCGTAAATGGATAATTAATCTAATAAATCATAAAATGAGACAACTTGCATCGGGTCGGGGGAAACATGCGGCTATCAATATGTGTTCGTGATTACAGTGGTTTTAGGAATGTTGTGCAACTACATGTTCCGGTCTGACCTGTGGGCCTCCAGACGACCGAGGGGAGTGCTGGCTCCCTCCTTCTTGGTACCATCTTGACAAGGGCAGACATAAGTCCCTCCTATTAGCCTTGCGGCAGGTTCCGTCACCAAGCAACGGAACAATCCTGGGCCGTGGTCCCGGGTATGTACGGGACCCACTGTAAACATAGTTCGTTGATACCCCCGCCGGTTTCCAATAACAACCTTGCTTTACTCGGATATGGATCTATGTGTGCTGGGACGCTAGTTCACATAGCTAGATATCAGGGTAAGACGAGTAATAATAAGTGTCTAATAATCGGCTCTTTAAGTTGTAAGTAGAGGTATGTGGAATGGGACGCATACTGAAGCCTGCAGCTTAAACGGCTATGAATCTGTGATATGCCTCATCATATTTGCTTGTACTGGTTTTACATCGGATTTTTAGTTTTATGGTTATTATTACATTAACTGCTCATGCCCTGCTTTACTCCTTGTATCCACTTGCCTCCTGTTCATTATCTTATCATGCCCGGAGTGCAGTCGGATTGTATGTGCTTGGATTATGGTGACATAAGATAAGGGTATATAGATGAGGGTTTCCTTGTTTGAATTATTCCTTCGACGTACTAGTCTTATGGAGCCGTGATCTGAAACCATACAATCAGATTTGCTCGTCCCCGGCTTTATTCGGTTGTATCACTATACATGTACTTACCCCCCTGCTCGCCACTTGGCTTTTGTATCACCACTCGCCTGGGGAGTTTCATCTGACTCCCCTGGATTCTCATGTCCAGGTCATGGAGCTTGGAGCGTGTGGATTCTCCCAGTTGCTGATCAGAGTGGCGCAGCGGTAGCGTGGATCTCCAGCAGACCGTTCAGAGCTCTATCCTTCCAGGCCCCCTTGTGTGCCTCTCGAGTTTTCCTTTTATAAACTCGTGAGTGCCTGTGTACTGTTCATACTTGTACATCTACTTGTATTCTCGCAATTGCGCATATCAGTGATGTAATATTCATGTAATATTGGATCACCTCTGGTGATAACCTTGTAATTGTACTCATGTGTTGGAATGTATAATGCACCACTTGCTTCCGTACTCTGATTCTTGCCTGTACTGATGCTTAGCGTATATACGTGAAGGTACTTCTGACTTGCGTATATACGTTGCAGTAATGTCTCCGTATCCGTCAGGATCGGGGCGTTACATAGTCAAACAACTATTAACCTCACACTTGAGGGATAAGGCACAAAGCCACAACACCACAATCACCTTTTCACTAAGAGGGATACCAAAATAACCTCCACAATCACCTCTCACTAGAGGGATACCAACACAATCACCTCTCACTAGAGGGATATCACAAAGTAAGGAGGGTTTACAATACTTGATGATCTCAAAGACCACAAACCAATTCTTTCTCACAAAAATAAGATCCTAATAGATAGGATAGATATGATAGCTCAAGTGTGAGAATATAAAGAGTATAAAAATCAAAATCACAAAGAAAAACTCTAGGGAAAAACTCTAGATAGAAATGTAATGAAGATCAAATCAATTCCAAAAGACTTTTCTTTTCTTTAATTTTTCCAACCCTTTAAAACAAAATAAAGATCAAATCTTTAAGCCCAAAACTCTTTTAAAAACTTGCTGTAAAACACTTGTAAAGATTGAAAATTTTGCTCTCTAAAAAACTTAGTTTAAACAGCTCAAGAATGGGGTATTTATTATCCCATAAAAATTCTGCCCATTGGCAGTCTGGCAAAGGGCAAAATTGCCCTTCCGATCGAGCGGGCGGTCGACCGGCCAACGGTCATATTTATGGCGGTCGACCAGAAACTGAAAACAGAGAGCAGAGCTCTCTACCGATCGACCGGGCGGTCGACCGGGGCCATTTCCAGAGAGCAGAAGCTCTCTGGCGGTCGACCGACCCGGTCGACCAGCCTCCCAGCCTGGGCTGCGTGCACGTTATGTGCACGTCTGACGACCGGACTGGTCGACCGACTTCTGCCTCAGTCGCGACCGGTCCGGTCGACCGGCAGACAGCCAGGTCCAACACTATAGGGATTAAAAACTTGAGTTTTTATCTTCAATTAAATCCCATAAAATCACATAAATTTCACAAAAATCAGTTCTTATTATATCTTTGAAATACAAATATGTGTGACAAAATTCAATACATATTATAAACTATTTGAACCATTTTTGTGTTCTTGAAAATTTGCTTTAAACCAAAAATCGTATTTTCCAAAACTTGAATTTTTGAAATGGAAAATCGTTTTCTTCAAACTCATGTAAATATAAAAACATGTATTGAAACAACTTTTAAGCATGTTGTATATGGATAGAATCCAATATACATGAAAGATATTATATCTATATTTTTGACATTAAATACAAAAATAAGTTTTGTTTCATTACATAACTCCAAACTCATGAAATAGACTGTCAAAATAAGTTTTTCTAAATAGATGAAGCATAGATGTATATAGATCAAATCTAATATACATTAAACCATGTAAACTTGTTTTGATTCTATCTATCCATAAAAACCATATGAAAAACTGAAACCGGTTAAACCGAAAAACCAAACAAATGAAACTTTAAACAAGTGTGTGTATGTGAACGTGAGCATATCAACACTATCAAATCTTTACACAAGATCTAAACAAAATCTTAAACTAAACAAACCGAGATTTTCTTGTAGAACTCCTTCTCCAAGTCGACTCGATCCAAACATGATCCACCGAGCTTGACTCCAACCGAGTGCTAGATATGATCTTGACGTTCGAGCTCTTGAATCATCATGTGAAAGCTCCAAAATACCTTTGTTGGAACTAATCACCTACTAATAACTTGATCAAATATCTAAACTAAATATCACAAGATTATTAGTAAACTATAACTACATGAGTTAATCATCATCAAAACTAGAGTGAAGGGCCTCTGGACCAACAAACTAAATCTGTAAGAAGCTTTGTGTAGCGATTCAAGTGTTCATTGACGGAGCATCCTTTCTTCATCTGAAAACCATAAAGCTTACTCTTCAACTGCAATCTAGATTCAATGCTTTTAGTCAAATACTTTTTCTCTAGGATGTCCCACAACTGCCACGCAGATATTTCGTGTAACACATGACAATTGATGTCTTGTGTCAAACAAAACCTGATTAAGCCACCGCTGTTCGGTTCATCTTATCCCAATCTTCTTCAGTGGTTGAGTTTCGCTTCTTCTCCAATCGTAAAGTGTCTTCGAGATTTGATGCCGTTAGTGCATCCATCACCTCGTATCTCCACATACCAAAGTTGTTCGTATCATTGAATTTCACCACGTCAATCCTCAGCGGATGTGGATTCATGGATATCTCCATCGATGTACCTTCTCCAGCCATCTTCTTGACTAGATCCTCAAAGCAATGCGGAAACAAAACGGAGTTAGATAAAATAAATTTGATAAAGATAGGATCTTTACCTCCACGTGAAACCCTAGTAGAGTTTCCAAAATTATCTATTCCTTCGAATTGATTTCTCGAGCAATCTACACGCTGTTTTTGAGATCGACACACGATCCCACCAGCAGTCCCGACGCTGATCCGAGATCGACACACGATCTCCGCCAAACAGCAATTGATGCCCTTGGAATCACCAGATGATCCCACGACGAACCTGGGATGCTCTGATACCAATTGTTGCGCAGATCAACAATCTCTTGAGGAACCTTTAAGTCTCAGATGCAATAGAGAAGTACTATCCAACAGCAAGAACAAGAAACAATAGGAAGAAAATCAAACACAAGATTTAACGAGCTTCAGCAAACTGCCTACGTCCTCGGGGCAAGGAAAAGAGAATTCTTTATTGATTCAATAATCAGTACAATATCATGCATATATATGAAGAGGACTCTGCCCCTTTATTTATAACCAAGGAGACCTAGAAGAATTGAAACCCTCAATTGGACTCGTTTCCAATTTAGAACAGAAATTAGAAATCTGAAAGATCCGACTGTCGGTCGACCGGCCGGTCGACCGACCCAAGTCCCAGTCGACCACGCCGGTCGACCGCTCCAAGCCGAGAGCAAAGCCATGTCAGTCGGTCGACCGTGCGGTCGACCGTTCTTCTCCTTCAGTCGACCGGGCGGTCGACCGTCCTTACCTGTGCACGTTGGTGCACACCAGTCGACCGCCCGGTCGACCGGTATCTGCTACTGTCGGGCATTTTCTTCTTCGTCTTCCTTGTCTTCGTCGACTACCTCTCTCTCTTCCTACATACTAAATATGAAAAGTCCAACACTGTGTACTACTATCCAGCATCCAACTCCTAGTTGATGTTCCAATGAACTTTGAAAAGACTAAGCATTCAACTTGTATTTTAAGTATTCAAGGAGTGATTCTGAGACACTAACTCCAATTATTGTTCTGCAAAAGCAAATTCTAGCTTGTGATTTCAGGCAGATATTTCTTAGGAACTACTGAAAGGAAATTTCCACCTAAGCATCATTCAATTTTTGAAATATTAAGTGTCATGCCAAACACTCATATTGCAGATCAAAGCATAAAGTTAATGTTCAAATAAATTAACTATAATTGTTTTCTGTGTGTGCCAGAACAATAAATCAATAATCATAGCATGAGAAATGTAAAGAAATAAAGCTCTAGCAAAAACTTATTTCCACCTTTATAATTATACTCTGTCCATATCTTCTAATATTAAACAGTAAGATATCATACATGGACCATGCAGTGCTCCTCGGCTCATATAGGTCACATACACTAGCAACAGAAGGGAACTATAAATTAACTGAGGCTGCTAGAACTTCATATGCACATACCATGATTTCATATGATTCAGCCCACCGCAAGTAGAATTCACTCTCTCATTTGCTTAGCAAACAGTCCCAGCTAGAACACTGTCAGCTTTAGCCTTTACGATGAGCCAGTGACAATCGTCAAATCTGCATTGAGCACTCCCTTGCAGAGTTTCAGCAACATCAACCGGCTTCAGGAAGAACGGAGTCCAGCTCGGTGTCCCATCCTCATATGAGTTGTGTGTCAGACGTTGAATATCAGAACCATCGATCTTTACAGTGAATATTTCCCCATATGGCTGGTATTGGTGGGGGTTGGAGATTGGCTCAGCCGAGACACCAGCATAATCCGATGTGAACACCAACATCTTGGAGTCAGGACTAAACCAAGGGTGGTTGGTCCTTCCTCCATCACCACTATGAACCACCTTCCTCAGTCCAGTCCCATTCGGGTGCACCATATAGATGGCAAAGCTCCCCCTTCCAGGATTGTCCCTGTCTGAAGCAAAGGCGATCCATTCTCCATCAGGAGACCAATTGCACATAGTATCACTCCAAGGCCCCTCGGTTAACTGCTGAATTCCTCCCCTCTCCCCTTCCACTGCATCCATAATGTACAGATTCTTATGCCCAGATCGCCCGGACCTGAACACCACCCACTTGCCATCCGGTGAAGGGGAAGGGAACGCGTTGTTTTCCCCTCCAGAAGTAAGCTTCTTAATCGAGGGCTCTGAATTTTCATCATCGTCACTGAGAGTAATCGAAATGATGTCCACTTTGGTGTGCTCTGTCGCAAAACCAGGGCCATGACTAGTGTAGATCACCCCTTTCCTCGTCCAATCCCAAGCGGTCGAAAAGGCATTTCCATCAAACACCTTACGGGGCTTCCCAGACCCATCAGAATTCACAACATGCAGCCCGGGAAATCCAACATAGGCAATTAGCTTGCCATCATGTGAAAAGGAAGGGAACGACCCATCAATCCTGAACAAGGAGAACGTCTGCGGAAACGGGCTCTTAATATTCTCCAGCAGCAACGCGGGGCTCCCATTCCCACTGCCCCTACACCGGTGATACCCAATTCTAGTCCCATCTCGCGAAATAAAAGGATTATAGTGATGACTATGAGGCGAAACCAACCTAGTCACCTCAATATAAGTATTGCTCCCGCCACGAACATCCACAAGCTCGATGTGCCTAAACTCTGACTCCCCTCTCCTCGTTGCCACAGCTATGATTCCGGGACTGCCCACACTCGCGGCCGGAGTGAAAGCATGGAATCCCGGAGGTGTGACCCTCTCCACAGAAACCACAACTGGTGGCGAAATTTCCCAATCAATCCTAGCTCTGTACACACTCCACCACCCATCTCCGCCCTCTCGATGAAAATACAGGGTACCCTCATCGGCCCAACAAGGCCAGCCCCCGCGCTCGATCAGCTCAGTCCTCATCGAACCATCTGCAGTCTTGAACAAATATATGGAAGTGTTGAGCCCCTGAACCTCACCGGCCCACCCGCGCTCGCCCGAGGAGGCGACAGCGGTCCAATCCCCCGACGGAGAGACGGAGGGGCTGAAATCAGCGATCCCGTAGGGAGTCAGCCTACGGGTCGTGCCCGTGGGGAGATGGGTCGAGTATACAGCGGCCCAGCTTTGCCTCGGAGAAGGCTGAGGAGGCTGCTCCTGGGTGGAGACGTAGACGAGGGTGTCGCCGGAGAGAGAGGGGCGGTCTTTGAGGGAGAAGGGTGGGCGGGCGGGTGGGTCGATGAGAGGGAAGGTGAAGGGGTGGGTGAGTTGAGGGAGGTGGCGTAGATGGTGGAGACGCCGTTGCGCTCGCTGGCGTAGATGAGGGAGAGGGAGGAGTTTGAGGAAGGAAGAAGCCGTTGTCGTTGACGGAGACGCCGTCGGTGAGCTGGAGCTCTTTGGATTTCATGGAGTTGGGGTCAGTGGTTAAAGGGAGGGTGAAGATGTCGAAGTTGTAGCGGCTGCGGCCGAGGGTTGTGAAGGCGATGGTGCCTGCGCCTGCGGCGAGATCGAAAAAGAAGGAGGAAGAGAAGAGGAGGAAGAAGAGAGATGGGATCATCTTCATGCTGCTTCGCTGTGCGCTAATTTTGTTACTCACGTTTGTTTCTGCTGTCTTAAAGAGGAATTAAGATGGGATTTAATCAAGTTCTGGAGGATAATGAGGACAGTGAGGAGTTGGTGCGGACCACAATTAATTTTTTTTTTTTTCTCATTTTGAGGATAAGAAGAAGTAAAGTGATTCACCTGTTTTTTGAAAATTCTCATGACACCGCATGTATTCTCCACTCTCGCCGTGTGCGCGCGTGTCACTGTGGGTGTGAGAGTGAGGCTGTGTTTGACAAATTTAGTTTGGAGTTAGTGTCTTGGTTGAAAAGAAATAAATAGAAGTTTAGAATTAAGTTTTTTTATTATTATTATTTGGTTGGAATTAGATTTAGTTAGAGTTAGGGATCTAGAGAGAGAGATATATATGCTAATTCTAGCAATTCTTGACCTTGGAGAATTGAATGAATTTCGAGATGATTTTGAGGATGGTTTTGAACTAAGTTCATTTTCTTCTTGACTTACTTGCTAACTCTTGTCAATTTTTTATTGTTTGACAAGTTAGCAAAAATTAGCTCAATTCTTGAGCCAACTCTTATTGTCAAACAAGACCTAAGAGAGAGAATAAGATATGAGCTAACAGCACAGAAAATTTCCTAGACTGATTAGCAACAAATATGATCCACACCTAGCATTGCAATCAACATAATTTTAAGAGGTTGTGGATGAAAGTCATGGTGTTTGCAAATTATATACGAAGATATTCACTCATTCATTGAGTGGTCCAAACTTACACTATGAAGATAATTTGAGTGCAGAATTCTTTTGCCAAAACATGTTTCTAAGATTTTTTATGGCCTCTGTAAAGTGATTTGATTGTGATGCAAGATGCTTGCTGTGTTGGCTGTAGTTATTGTCATTATTATGATCATTTTGGCTAAAGGTCGATTTATCGGCTTAAATGCTAACCCAATCGTTGTTCTTGTTGGGCACAATTATGCTGGTGCTGAAAAGGACATTTTAATGAGTTTGTCAAATGATGATGAATTTCTAATTAAACAAGATGAAAAATATTTACCTGACATGTAGAATTGTGAAATTGGTAATGCTTTCTTCTTCGGACGCTTGACCCTACCTCTTGTCTGTTTTATAGGCAAATATGCCTTTAATAAAAGTAGGGGAAAACATTTCCAGGCTGTGTTAAAAAAAACGAAGAACTCGGGGGGGAGTTTGCAGAGCACCTGCGACAAGAGGTTACAGGATGAAAGATCTGTGATGTCTTAGACTCATGTATTTGGATTCAATCGTATGCACTCGCTTCAGAGCAAATAGAACAAGCCACTTCATCTGGAAGGGGAGAGAACAGAGCTTGTTCCTGCTCCAAGTTTATGCCTATTGCCTAAGTTTATGGCAGTCACCAGATAAAACTGAAACGCGTTCAGTCACCCAATTGGGTTTCAGCTGACAGAAATGAATTTAGGCGAAGTCCTAGTACAAACTATAATTGAGTCATCATGGTCTTGCACAAGCTGCAGAGTTCAAGAGTGATTTGGAATTAAAAGTAGCTCTCGAAGTTCATATAACTATAAGCCAATTTTTCTAACATAGTGAAATGAAATACTAGGCATAAACTGACGCGGGAAGCGAGAAAGACGAACGACGCCGGGTAGATCTCGTTCTAACGCTCATGAATCCTGAAGACTTTTCAGGTAGAAGTTATGCTTGAGTTCACGAACACGGCACTTGAATCCACGTGCGATTTACTCGAATCCACGAGCAAGAGATAACAACTCAAATCCAGGAGCAATTTGGAGAGAAATCTGTTAGGATTATGACGCGAATACGTCGTGAAGGTTGATTAATGTGGCAGTTTCCTTTCCTGGAACTGTTTTGAGTCCAATTTGAATTCAAGTTTTCTTTATTCTGATTGATATAGTTTGTCTAGGACTAGGAGAGTTCTATGATCTATAAATAACCCCCTTAGGGGTGGCTTTCAATGTATTCCAAGAGAATCCAAAGAATTTGTAATTTCTAAGGGTGTAATTCATTTAGGTAAGAGATTCGTGAGAGAAGTTTAACCACAAGGGTTCATTGTTACCATTAAGGGCTTGTAATCTTCTCAACGTGAGGTGCTTCTTATTGTACTCCACCAAAATTTTAATAAAGTTTCTCCTCCCTTCTCCCGTGGACGTACACACAATCTGTTTGATCAGTGGAACCATGTTATATTATTTGTTAGTTTTCTATCTACTTTGGAATATCCGCTTCTTCTCTTCTTCACACTGCCTTAGTAGATCCTGTGATTTGTTTCCACTGCGTCGCCCCAGTCGATCCGGTCGTGGGGGCATCCTCCTCTGAAATCACAACAATTGGTATCAAAGTAAGGTCAACTTGGAGATGTCTGTGATCAAGTTCGATATTGTTCGATGGCGTCATCAATTTCAGCAGGTGACAGATTAGGATGAACGTTATCCTTACCCAGAGCGGGTTGAAAAAAGCACTACTCGGAAGGGAGAAAAAGCCTCAAGACATGAAGAAAGAAACTTGGTAGGAGTTTAATGAGAAAGTCTTGACAGTTATTCAATTTTACTTGACGGACGAAGTGTTGGATGAGTTTTCTACGGAGAAAACAGCGTCCTTGCTGTAGAGCGACTTCAGGACCACTATATGAAGAAGTCGTTGGCGAATCAAAAGATTCTAAAGCAACGTCTCTTTCTTCTCTGCATGCATGAAGGTACACCTATTTAGTCTCATATGGCAAAATATTTCTCTATTATCAATGATCTAGATAAGATAGAGGTTAAGACAAAAGATGAGGATCAAGCACTTCTATTACTGTGTTCTTTACCTTCTTCATATAAGAGCTTTGGGGAAGCTATCATCTATGAAAGCAAGTCAATAATTAAGGTCAATGAGGTCAAGGAACATCTGCTCAATAAGGACAAAATTGACACACAGTTGACGGGTGAGTCTCATCATGATGATTCCGGACAAGTTCATTATTCAAGAGAAAAGAGTAATAATGAAAGTTTCATGGATAACTCAAACCACAAGAATTTGACGTGTAATTATTGTCACAAGAAGGGACATGTTAATCTAAGTAAGAAACAATCAGATACTAATGTCATTGAACTGGTTGGAGGAGGAGAAGAACAGTGCGAATTCTATCTGTTACAGACAGATTAGTTGGTAACAAAGATAGATGGGTCATAAATTTTGGATATTCATAGCATATCAGTTCCAATAGGAAGATGTTCTCTTTATACACTTCGATCAAGGGGGAAAGTCTTCATGGGGAATTCTGCTACAAGCAAAGTGAATGGCGAAGGAACAATCCAGTTTTGGTTTCATGATAGATGTATCACTACTCTTCAAGGTGTTCGTGATGTTCTCGATCAAGGTACATCTCATCTCTCTTGGAGCCCTACAAAGGGAAGGGTTCTGTTTCAGTTCGAAAAGTGATCTTATGGAAGTTTCAAAAGAGGCCGATGTGATGTTTTAAACAGAACGTGTCAGCAATGTGTATATATTGCAAAATTCAGAAGTTACAATTGGTGAATTGCAGTGGAACAATCGGAGACTACGATAGATTCGAGCTCAGATGTGCAGTTGTACCCCAAAGGGTGATTGGAACTAGGCGCGCAAAAAGGTAGTCCAGATCGTTACTCCTATGGTATAGCAAATTCTCATAGATCTTATATAGATCAAAGAGATCATTGGGTAATAAAGTTCAGATTGGGCCTGATTTATTCGACTAATCAAGTAAACCCCATGAGGGGGTTATGGAGAATAGGGAGTGAGATAGAGATGAAGTCAAGTTTATTCAATTGTGTGTGGATGCGAGCATATGGAACATGATGGCTATTCTCGAACTTGGACGTATTCAAGTTAAGGGGGAGATTGTTAGGATTATGACGTGAATACGTCATGAAGGTTGATCAAAATCAAATCTGGCAGTTTCTTTTTCTGGATCTGTTTTTGAGTCCGAGTTGAATTTAAATTTCTTTTATTCTGATTGATAGAGTTTGTTTAGGACTAGGAGAGTCTTATGGTCTATAAATAACCCCTTAGGGGTGGCCTTCAATGTATTCGAAGAGAATCCAATGAATTTATAATCCTTTAGGTGTAATTCATCTAGGAGAGAGATTAGTGAGAGAAGCTTAGGCACAAGGGTTCGCTATTCTTGGCGACCATCAAGGACTTGTAATCTTCTCAGTATGAGGTGTAAGTAATTCTTATTGTACCTCCAAAGTTTTAATAAAGTTTCTCCTCCCTTCTCCCGTGGACGTACACACGATCTGTTTGATCGGTGGAATTACGTTATATTGTTTGTTGGCTTTCTACCTACTTTAGAATATTCTCTTCTTCTCTTCTTCACGTTGCCATAATAGATCATGTAGTTTATTTCCGCTGCGTCGCCCCAATTGTTCCAGTCACGGGGGCGTCCTCCCCTAAAATCACAACAAAATCTCAATTTTATTAATCAATATTCGATAAATAGATTAATACAAAATAAGAATACAATAACAAATTTATTAGGCTTACAAAAAGGTACTACTTAAACTTGAAATGTATAGCCTATTTCTAAAAGAAAATAAAAAATTAAAAGAGTCTTAATCTATCTAGAAAATAAAAATTCACAATTTAAAATAAGAAAAGAAAAATCCAACCAGAATCCAAATTTGAACCCAAAATTGAATCCTAAACTAACTCAGATATTCTGTTATGCAGCAGGCATGTCGACAGTTGAACAGCCTGTCGACAGGACTGTAGTGGCTCAACCTCGGGAAAATCCTGTTGAAGGCTATCTATCGACAGCTGATGTTGGTTGTTGATAGCTGAGGCGCAAAATTGACCTACTGTCTCGATTCTCTTCCTACATCAATCCCTCCCTCTTCAAAAGAACTCGTCCTCAAGTTCCAATGTGGATATAGCTGCATGGTAGGGACTCTTTTAGTTGGGATTCTTTCTCTCCTAATACACTAACTTCATATTTTCTTCCTCAAAGAATTCTCTCGTCTCTATTTGTCAGTTGTTGCCTTATACTTCATATTAAATTTCTCCACAAAATCTATTCCTTTATCGTACGAGGAAATCTTGTTGAACCGTAAACCATTCTGTTGTATGCAAACTATGCTTGAAGGAAAGTTGTTGGCCCAAGGTTACAATCAACCCATGTTTAGTGTATTTTGATGATTACAAAACATATTAGTTATTTGTACTAATATCATTTGTTGTTTAAAGTGTGTTTCAGGTTTATTATCATACTAAAAGTACTCTCACTCATATACAAAGATTTTGGACTCAAATACAAGATTTTGGACTCAAGACAAGTCAAATTGGGCTCAAATTGCAATATTGAAGATCAAGAGAAGATAGCTCAAGTTGAAGTCTTGAAGACCTGTGTAGTTTGTAAGTTTAGTTTTGTAAAGATAGAATATGTGAAATTTGGCTCTAGGATTTGCACACACATTTGTTTTGTATGTTTCTATGTTTTCAAAATATTTATTTCTAGGTTTATGCCTTAGTTTATACATACATGTACCCAAAGCCTTATATCTTCAAAACTTGTTTAAATACATGTATATAAACTATTTTCAGCATAACTCTTAGCTTAAGATTTTTAAAGGAATTTCTACAAATTTTTCTAACTCAAAATCTGCCCAGAAAAACTGTTTTCCAGGCAGACCGGTCGACCGACCCTAAATATCAGTCGACCGGCTGCTGTGGCCAGACATGCACGAGGCTGTGCATGTCTGCCGGTCGACCGACCCTAAATATCGGTCGACTGATTTTTGGTGATCTGCTCTCTGTATTTTTCGGTCGACTGGCCCAGTCGACCGATAGAAGGAAACTGTGTTTCCTTCTGTGAGATCGGTCGACTGGCAGTCGACCGGAGCCACAACGGCTCTTTTGCCAGCAGACACCCGGTCGACCGGCAGTCGACCGGTAGGCCTGCAACAAGCCCAACGGCTCTTTCTATTTTGGGAATTTCTGAAAATCTGTTTTCTCTTTTCTTTTAACAGAGATTTTAGGAGTTGTTGGGATGCTTTTTCAGAGTTTTTCAGCAGAAAAAATCAGGGTTTTAACCTATTCTCTCCCTATAAATAGTGGGGAATAGGCCTTAGTTATAAAACCAAGAAAAAATCACAAGTTTTCATTGTTTTCAAGAGAAAGAGAAAAATAGTTTAAAGCTTTCATTTCCATTCTTTCAATTTGGTTTTTCAGTTGTTGTTTGATCTCTAATATCACTCTACAACTGAAGCTTTTCTCACCACACTTCATAGTGCCAAAAATTTCATATTCTCTCTATAGGTGAAGTTGTAAAAGTGTGAGAGTGTTTGTAAAAGAGAAAGAGTGTTGTGGTCTAGTTGAGATCACAAATTTGTAATCTTTTGTTCTTGTGGAGACAAGTTCCTAAGGGGAACTTCTTTGTAAGGTGAAGCTACGGGCTTGAGGTCTTTGGAGGCCTTTCTTGTACGGGATCCTACGGGGATAGTGGAAACCCTTCACGGAGGTGAAGGCGGGGACTAGAGCTACGGGCTCGAACCTCGAAACAAATCACTTTGTTTGCGATTGGCTTGGCGTTCCTCTTGCTTATTTTCTTGCTTTAAATTACTTCCAATTTGTTGCTTGTGAACTAACTCTTATTTGTGCTATCCTTACTTGTTTACTTAACTTGCCTTCAATATTTCTTGCTACAATACTTGTGTGCATTTCATCATAGCATTTCATACTTGGAATTGTTCGATCACACCTCAATACAACACGGTTGCATTGCGCACCTCTAACCCATTTAAGGGGAATTGGGAGGAAGGAGTTCAGAACCTCGCAAGGGGTATTCGGCTCTTAGTCGTGTTTTGAGAGATCGTTGCATCCTCACTTAAGTAAAATTTAAAAAGATCATTAGATTAGCAATTACACCTATTCACCCCCCCTCTAGGTGTATTTCAATTGGTATCAGAGCTTGGACTCTAGGATTTGGCTTAACAACCTTAGAGAGATCCTTATATTGCTAATCACTTCATTCATTTCCACATAGTAAACATGGCCGATGGAATTAAGACCCCACCTAAGTTTGATGGACTTAACTTTCCCATATGGAAGGTTAAGATGACCGTGTTCTTGCAATCTCTAGGTAGTCGAGTTGCAAAGGCCGTGACTAAACAATTTAGTGTACCCCCCGGTGATGAATCTACTTGGTCCGAAATTGAGACCAAAGAGTTTGATGCCAATGCTAGGGCTCATTATGCACTCCTACAAGCCCTCAATGATGATGACATAGCTAGAGTCATCCATTGCAAATCCGCCTATGAGATTTGGACCCATTTGCTAGTAACACATGAGGGGACATCACAAGTGAAGAGGGCCAAGATAGACCTTCTTCGGTCCCAATATGAAATTTTTGCATGCAAGAGAATGAAACCATAGATGATATGGTTACTAAGTTTACAAAGATTACTAATGGTCTTGCTTCTCTAGGTGAAGAAATCAACAATGACCAAAGGGTGAGAAAGATCATCCGGGCTCTCCCTCCATCATGGGAAGTGAAAGCTACAACATTGAAGGAACTCAATGACAAAGATGAGATTGAGCTCATTGGACTCATTGGTAACTTGAAGACCCATGAGATGGAGAGAAAGGCAAGGGAGGACATGGCACCTACCAAAAAGAAGACCATTGCCTTCAAAAGTCATGCTACCTACTCCGACGAAGATGACGAAGAAGAAGATGACGAGGAGCTCTCACTTCTAGTCAAAAATGTCCGGAGGATGTACAACAAGGCAAAGTTCCAAGGAAGGAGGAGATGGCAAGGAGGCAAGGAAGAAAGGAAGATCACTTGCTTTAATTGCCAAAAGCCGGGACACATAGTAGCGGAGTGTCCGGACAAAGTAAAGCCATCTTCATCCAAGAAGCCATACAAGAAAAAGGCTATGAAGGCAACATGGGATGACGAAAGTGAATCCGAGGAGGAGATTGACACCGCCAATATGTGCTTCATGGCAAATGAGAGCACAAGCAAGGTAACCCCCCCAACTTTTCTTGATGAAGATTTATCCATGGATGAGTTAAGTGAAGCATTTATGGAACTCTCTCAAAATTATGATTTCATGAAGAAAAAGTATTTGAAAATGAAAAAGGATAATGAATCACTTAGTATTCAAGTTGTAAATCTTACAAAAGAAAAGGATAATTTACTTTCCACCTTGACCACTACTAAAAATGATTTTGAAAAATATAAGACTTCTTGCAAGGGTAAGGCCCCACTAATTGATTCTAATGAGATTGCCATGCTTAAGGAAAGATTAGACTCATTAGATGTTGTTTTGAAAAAGTGTAGTGAATTTGATAAAAAGAAGATTGAGGCTATGTTTCCTAAGAAACAAGCCCCAAAGAAAAATGCTCATGCTCATGTTCATGTTCATGCTACACAACCTAAACAACATGGCAAACCCCAAAAGCATGCTCACACTACTACACATACACATCATGCATTCATGTATAGAAAAGTGTACACATGCTCACATTGTGGAAGGAAAGGACACTTAGCTAATTTTTGCTATGATAGACTAAGTGCATCACATCATAATGTTTGGGTTCGTAACACTAACTTTCAAGGACCCAAGAAAGTTTGGGTACCAAAATCAACTATTGTTTTAAATGATATAGGTACTTTCCAAAGCCCAACGACGTAGAGGTTTGTGGTATCTTGATAGCGGTTGCTCAAGGCACATGACTTGGGACATCAACAACTTTGCAACCCTATCAAGATATCATGAAGGTGGCACCGTCACCTTCGGAGATGACGCCAAGGGTAAAATCATCGGTATTGGTAATGTAAAACTTGGCACCTCTCCTTTAATTGAAAATGTGGTTTTAGTTGATGGCCTCAAGCATAATCTCTTGAGTGTTAGTCAACTTTGTGATAAAGGTTTTGATGTTGTGTTTGATAATGTTTCTTGTAAAGTGATTGATAGAACTTCTAATGTTTGTGTATTTTCCGGTTTTCGTGAAAGCAATGTTTACATGATTGATATGTTAAATATGTCTTGTAATATAACATGTTTAAAAGTCCTCGATGACGACTCTTGGTTGTGGCATAGGAGATTAGGCCACGTTTCATTTGACCATATTTCTAGGCTTAACTCTAAGGAAATGGTGAAGGGTATTCCTTCATTGAACTTTGAAAAGGACCGAGTTTGTGACGCATGTCAATTTGGGAAACAAACTAAGTCCTCATTCAAATCAATTAAGGATATCATGTCATCACGTCCATTAGAGCTAATCCACATGGATTTATTTGGCCCTACACAAACCAAAAGTTTAAGTGGGAGTAGATTTGCTTATGTTTTAGTAGATGATTTTTCGCGTTTTACTTGGGTTTATTTTCTTGAACATAAAAGTCAAACCTTTTCATATTTTCAAGCCTTTAAGAAAAGAGTTGAAAAGGAAAATGACTCCTCAATAATTAAAATAAGAAGTGATAGAGGAGGTGAGTTCATTAACCTTCCCTTTACCGCTTTTTGTGAGGAACATGGAATAAAACATGAACTTTCTTGTCCTAGAACTCCACAACAAAATGGAGTAGTTGAGCGGAAAAATCGTACTTTGCAAGAGATGGCTAGGACTATGTTAAATGAATATGCTCTACCACATTATTTGTGGGCCGAGGCCGTTCATACTTCATGTTACATTGCAAATCGTGTTTTCCTATGTAAAAATACTACTAAGACTTCTTATGAGATGTATTTTTCTAGAAAACCTAATGTTTCTTATTTCAAAGTGTTTGGTTGCAAATGTTTTGTTTTAAATACAAATATTAATTTGGGAAAATTTGATGCTAGATCATATGAGGCTATTTTTGTAGGTTACTCAAATACTAGTAAGGCTTATAGAGTCTTCAATAGGTCAACTTTGACTATTGAGGAATCTATTCATGTTAAATTTGAGGAATCTAACAAGTTTGCTAAGAATTGTGTAGAAATTGATGCTTTAGATGAAGGCTTGGAGAAAGTGACCTTAGAGGATGCTTCTACCATGGGAGACAAGCCAAAGGATGGTGATGGAAGTGAAGCCAAAGTAGAAGAGGCTCAAGGAAATGAACATCAAGCAAATGAAGAGGAGCCTTCTCAACCACTACCAAAGGATTGGAGATTCAATCCTCATCATCCCAAGGACCTCGTCATAGGTGAAGTATCAAAAGGGGTAACCACTCGCTCTAAGATTCAAGATTTTTGTGGTAATTATGCTTTTATTTCACACATAGAACCTAAAAATGTCCTCGAGGCCGAGGCCGATTCATATTGGTTGCTTGCAATGCAAGAGGAGCTCAATCAATTTGAGCGCAATCAAGTTTGGCACCTTGTTCCTAGGCCCCAAGATAGACCAACTATTGGCACTAAATGGATCTTTAAGAACAAGTTGGATGAATCGGGTAATGTAGTTAGAAACAAGGCTAGGTTAGTTGCCCAAGGTTACACTCAAATCGAAGGGATTGATTTTGAAGAAACCTTTGCACCCGTAGCACGGCTAGAAGCCATACGGATGACCTTAGCATATGCCTCATTTAAAGATTTTAAGTTATTTCAAATGGATGTAAAAAGTGCTTTTCTTAATGGTTATATTGATGAGGAGGTGTATGTTGAACAACCCCCCGGGTTTGTTGATCCTACACACCCTAATTATGTTTATAAATTAGATAAAGCACTATATGGTTTGAAACAAGCCCCTAGGGCGTGGTATGAAAGATTGTCTTCATTTTTGCTTTCAAATGATTTTAAGAAAGGAAAAGTTGATAAAACATTATTTACCAAACATGTAGATCAAGATATCCTCATAGTTCAAATTTATGTTGATGACATTATTTTTGGATCTACTAATGTTTCTCTTTGCAAGAATTTTGAATCATGCATGAAAAGGGAATTTGAGATGTCTATGATGGGGGAGCTCAACTTCTTTCTTGGACTTCAAATCAAGCAACGTAGTGATGGGACATTCATCAACCAAGCCAAGTACACCAAAGAACTCATCAAGAGGTTCGGGCTTGAAGGATCCAAAGTAGCAAAGACTCCCATGGCAACCACTACAAAACTTGACAAGGATGAACAAGGTAAGGAAGTAGACATCAAATTATTTCGTAGCATGATTGGTAGTTTACTTTATCTTACGGCTAGTAGGCCGGATATAATGTTTTCCGTATGTTTATGTGCACGCTTTCAATCATGTCCTAAGGAATCACACTTAATTGCGGTAAAACGCATAATTAGGTACCTTAAGGGCACAATTGATTTAGGTTTGTGGTATCCAAAAACTAACCAACTTACCATGACTAGTTATTCGGATGCCGACTATGCCGGTTGTAGGGTAGATAGGAAGAGTACAAGTGGAACATGCCAATTCTTAGGTAATTGTCTTGTGTCTTGGTCTTCCAAAAAGCAAAATAGTGTAGCCCTTTCAACCGCCGAGGCGGAATATGTTGCGGCCGGAGCTTGTTGTGCACAAGTTCTTTGGATGCAACATACTCTTCTCGATTTTGATTTACATTTTGATCATGTTAAGATTTATTGTGATAATACTAGTGCTATTCACATGACCAAAAATGCTAATCAACATAGTAAAACCAAACATATAGACATTAGATATCATTTTCTTAGAGATCACTTTGAAAAAGGTGACATTGATATCGATTTTGTTTCTACCGATTTTCAACTTGCGGATATTTTCACAAAACCTTTAGATTATGCAAGATTTTCTTTTATTTGTGGTGAATTAAATGTTTGTAAAATTGATACTTAAAGTATCTTAGTTTGTTTTGTTTTGGTTTTTATATGTGTTAAATTTTTTTTGTTTTAACCCTTTTTGATGTATGACAAAAAGGGGGAGAAAAATGTATGAGTTTGGAGAAATACTAAGTTGTTTTTTAGTTGTTTTAATATTTGGTTCATGTTTGAGTTTCTTATTTATGGTGATGATTTTGTTTTAAAACATGATTTTTGTATGCTTACATAGTTTCTCATATTCATGTTAAATATATAGCATTGTTTAAGGGGGAGCTTTTCAAGCTTTTCCTCTTTTATTTGTTTAATAACTCATATGTTTTGTCATCATCAAAAAGGGGGAGATTGTTGGCCCAAGGTTACAATCAACCCATGTTTAGTGTATTTTGATGATTACAAAACATATTAGTTATTTGTACTAATATCATTTGTTGTTTAAAGTGTGTTTCAGGTTTATTATCATACTAAAAGTACTCTCACTCATATACAAAGATTTTGGACTCAAATACAAGATTTTGGACTCAAGACAAGTCAAATTGGGCTCAAATTGCAATATTGAAGATCAAGAGAAGATAGCTCAAGTTGAAGTCTTGAAGACCTGTGTAGTTTGTAAGTTTAGTTTTGTAAAGATAGAATATGTGAAATTTGGCTCTAGGATTTGCACACACATTTGTTTTGTATGTTTCTATGTTTTCAAAATATTTATTTCTAGGTTTATGCCTTAGTTTATACATACATGTACCCAAAGCCTTATATCTTCAAAACTTGTTTAAATACATGTATATAAACTATTTTCAGCATAACTCTTAGCTTAAGATTTTTAAAGGAATTTCTACAAATTTTTCTAACTCAAAATCTGCCCAGAAAAACTGTTTTCCAGGCAGACCGGTCGACCGACCCTAAATATCAGTCGACCGGCTGCTGTGGCCAGACATGCACGAGGCTGTGCATGTCTGCCGGTCGACCGACCCTAAATATCGGTCGACTGATTTTTGGTGATCTGCTCTCTGTATTTTTCGGTCGACTGGCCCAGTCGACCGATAGAAGGAAACTGTGTTTCCTTCTGTGAGATCGGTCGACTGGCAGTCGACCGGAGCCACAACGGCTCTTTTGCCAGCAGACACCCGGTCGACCGGCAGTCGACCGGTAGGCCTGCAACAAGCCCAACGGCTCTTTCTATTTTGGGAATTTCTGAAAATCTGTTTTCTCTTTTCTTTTTAACAGAGATTTTAGGAGTTGTTGGGATGCTTTTTCAGAGTTTTTCAGCAGAAAAAATCAGGGTTTTAACCTATTCTCTCCCTATAAATAGTGGGGAATAGGCCTTAGTTATAAAACCAAGAAAAAATCACAAGTTTTCATTGTTTTCAAGAGAAAGAGAAAAATAGTTTAAAGCTTTCATTTCCATTCTTTCAATTTGGTTTTTCAGTTGTTGTTTGATCTCTAATATCACTCTACAACTGAAGCTTTTCTCACCACACTTCATAGTGCCAAAATTTCATATTCTCTCTATAGGTGAAGTTGTAAAAGTGTGAGAGTGTTTGTAAAAGAGAAAGAGTGTTGTGGTCTAGTTGAGATCACAAATTTGTAATCTTTTGTTCTTGTGGAGACAAGTTCCTAAGGGGAACTTCTTTGTAAGGTGAAGCTACGGGCTTGAGGTCTTTGGAGGCCTTTCTTGTACGGGATCCTACGGGGATAGTGGAAACCCTTCACGGAGGTGAAGGCGGGGACTAGAGCTACGGGCTCGAACCTCGAAACAAATCACTTTGTTTGCGATTGGCTTGGCGTTCCTCTTGCTTATTTTCTTGCTTTAAATTACTTCCAATTTGTTGCTTGTGAACTAACTCTTATTTGTGCTATCCTTACTTGTTTACTTAACTTGCCTTCAATATTTCTTGCTACAATACTTGTGTGCATTTCATCATAGCATTTCATACTTGGAATTGTTCGATCACACCTCAATACAACACGGTTGCATTGCGCACCTCTAACCCATTTAAGGGGAATTGGGAGGAAGGAGTTCAGAACCTCGCAAGGGGTATTCGGCTCTTAGTCGTGTTTTGAGAGATCGTTGCATCCTCACTTAAGTAAAATTTAAAAAGATCATTAGATTAGCAATTACACCTATTCACCCCCCCTCTAGGTGTATTTCAAAAGTATGCTCCCAAAATCTAATCGCTTCGACGATTTTCATTAAACTCCATGTAGTGTTGCGTCATCGAATCTTAAATATAATCATCATCTCGAATTTGTTTATAATCAATGCTAATTGGTTGGTGCTCCTCTATCATCCAATCATACACATACACCATGCTCCCATAATTCATTGGCTTGCTTCCATGAAGAAGATCTTTCAAAGTACGAGTGGAGATGAGATTTGGCATACCTTGTAGAACATGTTGCACCCACGTGTTGATAGTATGTGATATGAACTCAAAGAATTTAGAACTGTCATCCTTGGCACTCTTCTTTCGCAGGAAAGGATCTTCTAAATTATGAAGAATAAACATACCATAATACTGATTATCTTTCATGGGTTGTAACATTTCTAGAAGCTTGTCATGCACAACTCTATTGCACTCTTCCAATCATTGATCTTTCTCCTCAAAAATTTCGGTGGTTAGAGAAACTTCTTCTAGAGCAATGCCTTACTTTATATCCTTTGACTCCACGAAGAACTCCTCTTGATTGCATATGGGCATGAAATTTGGCTTCTCTTTTTTTGGACTAGGAATAAGTGACATAGGCTTCATGACTTTATCGAGAGATTATGTTTGGCTGATAGTCACTTGAAGGTTTGATGAATTTCTCTTAGTTGATTGCTCTTCAACTGGCGATTGCTGATGTTGCTCCGCTGTCTTGTTTGACTGATGGGACGTCATGAAAGGTGGGGGTCGATAATCCATCTCTTCTTCCTCCAAAGTAAGACTACGGGCTTGTAAAATTCTTCTCATCCGCCTCCAAGTTCTTATAGTGGTTTGTCTTGGTACGTGCAGATGTTTTCTAGTTGATTCCACCATGTCACTGCCCTTCCTTTAAGCTTGTAAGTCACAAACTCGACTTGGTCCTCCATGGGAATATACTCCATGTCAAACTACCATCAATTTTATCGATCCAATGTAAGGTTAACTCAACATCAAGACTCTCATCAAAAGAAGGAATAGAATTAGAAAACTTGTCTCTCTTTTTAGGGTTCAAAAATTCGCTTCTCCTATTAGGGTTAGGACTAACGAACCTCCTTTGCCTATCATAAAACATCTCTCCATCTTCATAATCATCATTGTAGTGGTAGATGGGGCTTCACAATTCCTCTTTATAAAAAAATTCATTAAATTGAGAATGTTGTAGATGATACCTTGGTGGTGAATGATGAGGTGGTGGTCGATGTACTGGCGGTTGATATGACTGACGATCATGTCCGCTTCGATACATGTCATCGTCTAGATTTCGATCATCAATCTTGATGGACATCTTTTCGATCGCTTAGTCCAAATGATTCAAGGTAGATTTGTTGATGCGGTCACTCCTTTCAGCAGAACCCATCCTTTTGGAAAGGTTTTGCAATCCATCGCCGTCTCCTGCCATCGTTGAAAAGTTGTCGAAGCTCTGATGCTAATTGATGCGGGAAGCAGGGAAGTCGAACTACGTCGGCTAGATCTCGTTCTAATGCCCACGAACCTTAAAGACTTTCAGGTAGAAGTTGCACTCAAATTCTCGAATACGACACTCGAATCCACGAGCGATTTACTCGAATCCTTAAGCAAGAGATAACAACTTGAATTCACGAGCTATTTGGAGAAAAATCACAATTTTTTTAATCAATATTCGATAAAAAGATCAATACAAAATAAGAATACAATGGCCTATTTATAGGCTTACAAAAGAGTATTACTCTTACTTGAAAAGTATAACCTATTTTCAAAAGAAAATAAAAAAAATTAAAAGAGTCCTAATCTATCTAGGAAATCCAAATTTACATATTAAAATAAGAAAAGAGAAATCAAATCAGAATTCAAATTTTGACCCAAAACTAAATCCTAAACTAATTCATACACTATGTTATGCAGCAGGCCTGTCGACAGTTAAACAGGCTTGTCACAGGACTGTAGTGGCTCAACTCTCGAGAAAACCCTATAGAAGGTTGTCTGTCGACAGCAAAATTGGGTTTGTCGACAGCTGAAGCTAAAATTGACCCGTTGCCTTGATTCTCTCCCTACATCATAAATAGTTATAGCAAAAATCACAATAAACTACTAGGCTTAAACAGGAACTTATGCTATTGAAAATAGAAGGAAATAGAAGTAAATGACACTTAAAATCGCAGAATTTCAGAAAAATGGCAAAACTATAGACAATAAGCTCACATTCATCTGGATGATGTGTCATCAAACTAATATATCTAAGCTCCTGGCGGGGGACCACAGTTGTATGGCAGCAGTTTAGCAAAAATGTATGGTCATCTTGATGACAAATAACTTTTATCAAAAGCCACAGCTGAGTCATGTTAAAAATTTGCACAAAAACTTTCTTTTTTTACATAAATTTCTATATACATACAAGACCCATGGCCAAGTGTTTCATCTGATCATTTAAATCAGTGAGAAGGGGAGAAAGTGTAACCTAATACATGGGAATGGACTGAACCTGTCCTCAAGTTGGTGTCAAGAATAACGGCGAACTGGTCCTTCAGATTATGAAGAAAATGTGGACATGGGCAGTGCAGCCGATAAGCAAATCAAAAAAATAGCATCATCATAAGCACTGAACTCTACCAAAGATGATGCATATTACTTCAGGGATAGATAAATTGAGCAACAAGCTAACCTTGGATTAGTATTAGACACTGTGATGAACTAATTCAGCATCTCATCCTGATAATCTGCAAATAGCTCTGGCAGCTGTTTATCTGTCCACTGTGAAACCGAAACAGTTGAAATCAATTTTTTGGGTTACTCGGTTCTGATATCAGGATCTACATCCATATTTATCCATGGTATCTGTTGTCCTGTTAGTTCTCGGATCGGACTTAGAAGCCATATTTTCATCAGCATCTATTCTTGGTCAGGCTTCTCAACCATATCTGCAGCTGCATTTGTTATAGGATCAGGCGTATCAATCATATTTGTGGTAGTAATTGTTCTATGGTTGAGCTTAGCACCAATATTTGTGGAAATATCTGTACTATGATCGGACTTGGCAGCCATATTGTAATCTCTAGTGTTGTGATCTATTACCAATCAAATAACAGAGAAATACCAAGTTTGAAGACTCGGCAGCGGAAGCGGAAGCGTAAAAGATCTACCACTAGCAAGCAATTGAAACAAAAATACCAGACAACAAAAGAACACTAGATTTAACGTGGTTCGGTAATGTGTTTACGTTCACAAGGAGAAGGGGAGAAATCTTTATTGAAAACAGAAAAGAAAATACAAGAGTTATAAGAAGATCTCTCTCACACAACTCTTAATGGTGGAAATCTGAAATTCTCCTGAATTCTTGACACACCTTCAAAAGGCCACCCTCAAGGGGTTTATATAGGCACTTAGGATGATTCTAATTTAATACAAACTCCAACAATCAAATCAGCACCGCCTCAGAGAAATAGAAAACCCGGATCCAAACTGAAATAAGAAACAGAACCGTATTAGAAAACTGTCAGAACCCGATATTAATCAACTATAGCAAATCATTAGTTGACTAATACCAAGTATTAGTCGACTATACTCAAAACCTAGTCGACATTGTAATGCATTCTGAGAATCCAATTTTCTATTGCAGGGCCTAGTTGACTATACCAAAGTATCAGTCGATTAGCCCAAGACCTAGTAGACTAATAAGACCTATTAGTAGACTAATAACATGCAAAATGTTTGTACATATCGTTGCTTAATTTGTGAAGCTTGTAACACCTCCACCTGAACCTGAATTCTTCTCTAATGAATATGATGTACTCCAAATACTAACAATCTCCACCTTAACTAATGTTCATTGAGTCCCTCCGTAGAAATTAGCATCTGCTTCATTCGCCTTGCTTTTCTCCCCCCCTTTTGTGACTTCACATGGCTCCT
Source organism: Agave tequilana (assembly GCA_038442645.1). Lineage (NCBI taxonomy): Eukaryota > Viridiplantae > Streptophyta > Magnoliopsida > Asparagales > Asparagaceae > Agave > Agave tequilana. The sequence continues at coordinate 46,425 of JAVJIF010017615.1, forward strand.
TCCCAAGAGCCTGTTCGCCACTTCACCTTTGGAGAAGCTTGATGAAGTTCAAAGATGCTTTAAACTTCTCTACTGGGATGGTCTTCGTCATCATATCTGCTGGATTCTTCTTCGTGCTGATCTTTACCAAATCGATCACCTTATCATTCATGACCCACTGACGTATCTTTTGATACCTCACATCAATGTGCTTCTTCCGCTTGTGATACCTGTGATCCTTAGAAAGATGAATCGCACTCTGACTGTCGCAATGAACCTGAACTGAATCATATATGATACTAAACGTTTCAACCAATCCTCTCAACTACAAAGCTTTCTTTAACGCCTCAACAGCAGCCATGTACTCTACCTCTGTTGTTGAAAGAGTAACTATATCTTACAACTCTATCTTCCAACTAATGACACACTTAGATACTGTGAATACATAGCCCGTCGTAGATCTTCGCTGATCAAAATCACCAAAATAATCTGTATCGACATAGCCTTGTATTACCCTAGGCTTCCCGTTTCAAATCTCTGAAACACTAAGCCTAATCTCGTAGTCCCTCGTAGATATTATAGCATCCCTTCACTGCTTCCCAATGTTGCTTTCTTGAATTGACATGAACCGACTTTAACTGTATAGGCTAAGTCAGGCCTGGTCAGACCATAGCATACATGAGTGATCCCACCCCACATCATATGGTACTCGAAATATCTCTTCCTTCTCTTCCGGTGATTGTGGACACTGTTTGGAGGATAATTTGAAGTGATCTGCCAAAGGAGTGGTGACTGGTCTTACTTCTGCCAAGTTAAATCTCTCCAACACCTTGAGAACATGTTGACACTAAAAAAAAGACAAACTCTCAGACAGCTTTCTAACCGGTCTGAACGATGTCTAACTTATTGGCATTTATAAAAGACAAGTCAAAGACAAGCTGACGATCAGTTTTTGCCTATCTCCGAGGGACAAATCAGCGATTTGGACTCTACTGATCTAGTGAAGCAGACAGTAAGCCAAGATTGCTTTTGAAGAGACCTAAGCAGGCCTAAGATGCTAAGTTAGCTCAACACTTAGCATCGCATGAGCCAAAAGGGATAGCCTCGTCTGAGAGGCTAAGTTTGCATAGCTCCACAAGAATTCCATCATAGCTCTGCCATGGGCTAACTTATAACTTCACCCTGGAGTTTTTCATAACTCCACAGAAAGCTAGCTAATATCTTCGCTAGACGCTCTGCGGAGCCACAAAAGGCCAACTTATAGCTTCGCTTAGAGCTTACTCCTAGCATTGCCAGAAGCTTCCCTTAGCTCCGCTACGAGCTTATTGGATTAGCCCCGCTGCAGGTCTTTTATGGTCACCTTTGACCAATCAAATCTCCAGATGAGATCATGGTGATTGAAATCAAATTTGACAGTTACTTGTCATGATCTTTTGACTCTCCCAATCAGGTAAGAAGATCAGGGGAGATCTCTCAATTAACTAGAGAGGATCAAGGGAGTATCCCTCATTTAGCGGAGTGGGTCAAGGGATTAGCCCTACCTGCTATTCCTAACTTCGCAGAAGCTATTTCTAGCCTCGCGGCGAGGCTACTTTCCAGATGCAAAACAGATTGACTCAATCTGTTTCCAAATTTTCAGGGCGATTATACCCCTATTCTCCCTATAAATAGCCTACCAGGAGCACACGTAGGCAGGAGGGAGGAAAGAGGGGAGACGGGCAAGGATAGAGAGGAAATTGGCTCGAGAATCAGCAAGAGGTTTCTACCGATCCTCTATTCTCCGATTCCCCGAACCAAGCGAGAAGGGAGTCCTATTAGGAGGCAGTTCGATCATCTGACCGATCGCATCGTTAAAGAGATAAAGTGATCGCGCGCTGATCAGATTCCTACCGGTACATTTTGTCAGAAATCTCAGAGGAGATCTACCTGTAATTTTCTTTTCAATTACTTGTAATTTAGCTCCTCGATCTCTTTTGTAAGTTTTCCCCTTTGAAAAATCAATGAAAAACAAGATGGCGACTCCGCTGGGGACTGTATTCTCCACTATTGAGAATCAAGTGTCGTAATGTGATGATCAGACCTTCGGGTCTATTGTTGAGACTCTGGTCATTCACTTTGACAAATAGAGGTTTGAACAACTTCTCTCTGAGGGTAGCACAAGCCCCATACATGTGCGCAAGAAGGTCAGCGTAGCCAGAGCCCCTTTGGCTAACTCTTGGAAGCAAGTCTCTGTTGAGACAAATAAGGCTCTCTATAAGCCTATTACAGCCTCAGGCGAGGCTAAACAGGCTCTATGCGAGTCTAGCACAGTCTCAGCAGAGACTAAGATAGCCACGCACCAGCATATTAAGACTGTGCGTAAAGCTATAAAGGTTCCTTGTGAACCTAAAACAGCCTCTGCTAAAGCTATGTGGATTGCAAAAGCTGTAGTTCCATGCGAAGCTAGAGATAGATCTCTTGATTCAGCTTCTTGCGAAGCTAAAATAGTCTCTGACTGCAAGACTATTTCAGCTCTTCATAGAGTTAAGCCACGCCTGTCACGCGACACTAGGGCTAAAGCACTTTGTGCTAACAACGAGGCTACTGCAGCCATGCTTACATCATCAGCACTATTGGGCAGTGCTAGGCTCGCCGCTAGTGATAAAACCAAAGCACTAAGGGCTAAACACCTTAGCCGTGAAGTTAAAAAGGAAGCACCACTGAGTGCTAACAGCGAGGCTATTTCAGTCTCGCTCACAGGAAGAACTCCGCGCGACAGAGCTAAGCTCGCCTTCAAAGGCAGAGCTAAAATAGTAGCTTCACCTTATGAAGCTACTCTTTCAGGGGAAGCTATCCTAGCTTCGCCTATAACCCAAAAGAAAGTCTTCATGGCTAAGCTCAGGGTTTCTCAACCCAAGAAGGCTAACATCCAGTTTCTCTGAGTCTCCGTGTTGGATCAGTTGGACCCAGGTAACGCAAACTTGCAGGATTATTTGAGCAACAAGTGAAAACTCTTACGGACAAGCGGGGTGTCAACCTGTGACGGTACATCCCGTCCACTGTTGCTTGGGACCAATCCCCACAACTTCTCCAAGCTAGCAATCAGTGTTCAACTAGCTGTCGGTTCAAACTTCTGAGAGACCTAAGTCTCGAAAGAAGAAGACAGTGAAGGTGCCTCACCTCACAGCTTCCTTTGTTAACATGATAGTGAGAGGAAGGGCTCTACTACGATCTCAAAGAAGGAAACAGGGGGTTCACACTCCCTCATTCAGTTCTCCAGGGCTCGACTATAGCCCCGGCTTAGGTCAGCTTCTGGTCGAACAAAAGGATGCCTTCCAAGATACGATACCCAATAATTATGGAAAACCTTCTTCCTCAGAAGCTATGTTGCCAGAGCCATTGAGACACCAATTCTAATGGTCCGATGTGAAAGTACACCTAGAGGGGGCTGAATAGGTGTATGGCTAATCTAATGACAAATAATGCAGAATTAAAAACTAAATGCGACACACTTAGTGTAACCAAAGAGTGTAGCCAAATTCCAGGTGAACGGCTCTGGACTATCTCCTCTAAATTCCTCTAAATAAGAGTTGAGGTGCTATGTAAAGCTTTCTTGGTTGAACACAAGTATGGGCACATACAATCAACACAAGCATATATATGATATGAATAATATGATGCAATGCACAATATAAGAGAGAGAGAGAGTTAGAGATAGTGGATCAAACGCAAACACAAGGATATGTTTCGAGGTTCGAACACTCAGCTCTACGTCCCCGCCTTCACATAGAAGGATTTCCACTATATCGTCCACACAGGACTTCCCACATAGGGAACCTCCACTGAAGATCTGGGCAAATACAACTAAGAGTACATCACTCCTCTCTCACCAAATACAACCTCTCACTAGAGGCAAGGCACAACACAAATCACCTCTACACTTAGAGGGATAGGCACTTAGCCAAATAACAATCACCTCACACTTGAGGGATTCCAACTCAATCACCTCTCACTAGAGGGATACAAACACCACTTCCACAATCACCTCTCACTAGAGTGATATCAACACAATCACCTCTCACTAGAGGGATATCACAAAGTATGAAAGGTTTACAACTCTTGGTGGTGTAACAACCACAAACCAAATCTTTTGTCACAAGACTAGATCCTAATGATAGGATAGATATGATAGCTCAAGTGTGAGAATATAAAGAGTTTGAAAAACAAAAACCGAAAGAAAATACTTAGAAAAATAACTAGAATAAGATTGAAATGAAGATCAAAACCAATATCCCAAATATCCTATTTTTCTTTGATTTTTCCAACCCTTAAAAAACAAATAAAGATGAAATCTTTTGGCACAAAAACTCTTTTAAAAACTTGCTGAAAGATAGAAAATTTTGCTCTAAAATTTTTTGGTTAAATCAGCTCAAGAAGTGGGTATTTATAGACCCACAAAAATTCTGCCCGTTGCAATATGGAAAAGCCCAGATTGCCCTTCCGGTCGACCGGCCGGTCGACCGGCCAACGGTCACTTTTCTGACCGTTGTGCCTCCGGTCGACCGGCCAAAGTGCACAGTCGACCCCCCCCCCCCCCGAGAGTGGGGTGATCTCAGTCGGTCGATCCCGCAGTCGACTGGCCAAACCACTTGGTCTTTGTGCACGTCCCGTGCACATCGCTCGACCGGGACGGTCGACCGACCACTGGTCTGGTCGACCGTCTGGTCGACCGCCAGTGCAGTCAGGGCAGGGTTATGGGAATTTAGACTTAGTCATTTTGCCTTCTAACAAATCTCATAAAATACACATAAATTTCACAAAAATCAGTTCTTGTTATATCTTTGAAATATAAATATATGTGACAAAAATTCAACACATATTTTAAACAATTTGAACCATTTTTGTGTTTTTGAAAATTTGCCTTAAACTAAAAATCGTATTTTCCAAACTTAGATTTTTGAAATAGAAATCTAATTTTTTCAAAACACATGCAAATACAAAAATATGATATTTAAACAACTTTGAAGCATATTGTATATGGATAGAATCCAATATACATGTAAAGAAGTATATCTATGTTTTTGACAATAAATTCAAAAATAAGTTTTGTTTAAATACAAAACTCCAACTCATGAAATAGACTTATCAAAGTAAGTTTTTCTAAATAGATGAAGCATAGATGTATATAGATCAAATCTAATATACATTAAACCATGTAAACTTGTTTTAATTCTATCTATTCATGAAAACCATATATATAAACTAGAAATTCAAAACCGGTTAAACTGAAAATAAATATGAAACGTGTGTGTACTTGAGCATATCAACACTATCTAATCTTTACACAAGATCTAAACACAATCTTAACTAAATAAACCGAGATCTTCTTGTAGAACTCCATCTCCAAGTTGGCTCGATTCAAAACCAATCCAACGAGCTTGACTCCAACCGAGTGCTAGATGCGATCTTGACGCTCGGGCGCTTGAATCAACATGTGATAGCTCCAAAACACCTTTGTTGAAGCTAATCACCTGCTAATATCTTGATCAAATATCTAAAACTAAATATCATAAGATTATTAGTAAACTATAACTACATGAGTTAATCATCATTAAACTAGAGTGAAAGGCTTCTGGGCCAACACGATGATGAAGAAGAAGCCAACGGCTATGCTTCCTCTGCCACCATCAGCTCTATTCAGGCAAGGTTTGTATTAGCCAATATGGTTGATAACAACAATGATGATGATCTCCGTCATCGCATGGAGGCACAGGAGAAGACTTCCAAGGCCCAGCAAGAAGCCTTGGACAATATCCAGCAAATATTAGCTCAGCTCCTGACTAACCAAAATATGATAACACATCCAGTAGTAATCACGTAAATGAGGAGAACAATAACAATGAACCTCCCAAGACAAATCATTCAAAGGAGGGCTCTTCAAACGATGCCAAAGTGATCAAAGGCATCTAAGCTCGGATCGCATCTCTGGCCCAAAGGGATGAACTGAAAAAAGTAGGGGCAGTCCGTCCTTACCCCTTGGCATGAGATTCAGTCCCATATTCGCGAAAGTTCAAGCCACCAATGTTGCACTCGTATGATGGCAAGAGCTCACTAAATTAGCACATTTACTACTTTCGATCGCAAACCGGTAATGTAGCAGATAATGATGCTATCATGGCCAGACTGTTCATTGGCACCCTTAAGGGGGTAGCCTTGATTGATTCAGAAATCTCCCTGCGAACTCTATCAATTTCTGGCTCGACTTGGAAACCCGATTCCTCTCCCGATTCTACGAGGATGACACCGAGGTGACTAGGACACACTCCTTTCGGCAGTCCAAGAAGGAGGAGAATCTGTACGAGATTACATAGAGAGATTCTGTAACATTTCTCTCATGTGCCTTACAGGTATGTCGTTGTCTATGTTACTTCAGACGTGTAGGCATAACTTTCTCGACCAAGTGGAAGTTCGCATGGGAGCCGTCAAAGCCCACACTTGGAAGGAGCTTATTGAACAAGCCGAGATAGCTAAAAAATCAACTAAAAAGTTTAAGACCCCTAAAAGCAGGTGGGGAATCAACAACAAAAGCTATGATACGGTTGAATCTTCTGATACATCAGCATTGGAAGTATATGGAGGAACTCGATCAAAGAAAGGTTATTCCAACAGGATTTCAGAGTATCAGAGACAATACTCCTTTAAAGATGAGCATGTGGTGACACTTTTTCACTTGCTCAACAAAGTCAACAAGCTCAAGTTGCCAGAGGCTAGACGCCAAGACGAAATGGGACAAACAAACGATCCCAACTATTGTCTTTTTCATAGGATGGTTCATCATCCTACTTCCAGGTGCAATATCCTTAAAGACAAAATCCAAGCACTAATCGAAGCAGGTGTTTTGACTCTGAAGTCAGAACATAAAAAGGCCACTGCCTAACTCCTATCTTGAAAGGGAGTATAGAGGTAGTCAACTCTACTTCCAAAAGTCATGGGTCTTATCCCATCAACGGTTAAAACAATGGGACTTAAGCCAGTCCAAAGCTAAAGGCAAGTCTTGCAATGTCTCTCGTAGCAGATGACATCACACCAGCAACTCCTCTCAACAGCTCTGAAGAGGAGACAACCGTCTCAACCGCTATTTGATAGCCGACGGCACTAGATCTTGCAAGTAACTTGCGACAGTACAACCAGACCCCAACGAGACACAACAGCCAACACGTCAGAAAACGCGTAGGGGATTGGAATATGTCATTCTACCAACCAAATGAGGACAACCTTTCGTAGTAGAGGCAGTCTACTCGAGTGGAGCTTATTGCCTAGCGAATCCAAACGGTGACACGCTCCTGATGCCAATCAATGACAAGTGCTATACATGATCACGTTAACACTATACCTCTAATCAAAGAAGTACTATACATGATCATGTTAACATTACACCTATGATCATCAAGTCGGACCTGTCTGACTGTTTCATCTCCTCAAGGAGTCCTTTTCCACAGATGGAATCAATTTCAACCATCTCTGCATTCTTCTTTCAGCAAATCAATTCAACTTCATAATGATCTTGAATGAGTCGAATTCATCGAAGAAGGTTCGTGATGCATCCTTGCAGGACCTTTCTAATATTTCCACATTCATGTTCAGATTCGATAATCAGCTATGATTAAAGTCTTGATTATGACGAACAAAAGTGAAACTCTACGAGGAATCTCGACTTACTCGATATATTTCCTGTGAAGTTTGTACTCCATATCTAGACACGTAGATCAGTTGAGAATCAGAGTCTTGATGAACAAAAGGTGACGCTCTACGAGAAATGTCGATCTACCCGACAAATTTCCTATGAAGTTTAGACTTAACTCTTTAATCTCCAGAGAGATTTTAGAGGTCACTAGTGAAATACAGAAATGTTCACTTCATGTGACACGATCTGAAGCCTTCAATGAATAAGAGTAGAGGAAAACATTGGCTTCTAAGCCCAATTAAAATCCTCAACAACTCATCATGCTGAGGGGAATAGTATGGCTAGCTCAACTCAAACGGTAGTTAGTAAAGGCATATCAAATCCATTGACAGCTGAGGATTTGCTAAAAATTCTTAGCTGCTAAGTTAATGCGACTACCTCTGGCAGCGAATTCGATGTTTAGTATGTCTTAGTCTATCATGTCCAATTTATCACCTCTGAATAAACGGGTCCCTAAAATCGGATTCACCTCCTTTTTGTCATCATGTCCAAATCATCACCTCTGAATGACAAAATTCTGAGCTTGGTGGCTTCTCAATTGGTCATCTCCAGTCAATCACCTCTGAACTGACAGATAGCAAGTCTCCATTTTTCATTTACTGTTATGTCCAGTTCATCACCTCTGAACAATAAACATTCCGAGTTTGATAATTCTAATCGGTTATGTCCAGTACGTCACCTCTGAACCGATGAATATCCAATCTCACCTTTCTTTGTCGTTATGTCCAGTTCGTCACCTTTGAACGATAAGGCTTCATGTCTGGTGATTATTAATCAGTTATGTCCAGTTTGTCACCTCTGAACTGACGGATATCCAGATTTAACTTTCCTGTCCGGTAGGGACTCTTCTCGCTGTTATGTTCAGTTTATCACCTCTGAACAGAGAACCCTCTTTTCTAGCGATTCCTAGCCTATTATGTCCACATTACCTCTGAACAGACGGATTCCTAAATCTGCTCCCCTTTGTCCCTAGTGAGTTCTCATACTCAAAATGATTTTATCATGTTCCTAACCTCTTAATAATTATCAGTCATAGTTCTAATTTCTTTGGGGAATTCTACTTGGTGAATGCTCTCCCTTTTTAACACTCGAGGCAATTCAAAGTATTTCAAAATCTGAACCATCCTATTGCAGATTTACGAAAACTTTGAAGGGAGTCTTTTTGACACTCAAAAAAAGACAAACTCTCAGACAGCTTTTCAACTGGTCTGAACGATGTCAAACTTGTCGACATTTACAAAAGACAAGTCACAGACAAGCTGATGACCAGCTTTTGTCCATCTCCGAGGGACAAATCAGCGACTTGGACTCTACTGATCCAGTGAAGTAAACAGTAAGCCAAGATTGCCTTTGAAGAGACCTAAGCAGGCCTAAGATGCTAAGTTAGCTCAACACTTAGCATCGCATGAGCCAAAAGAGATAGCCTCGCCTGAGAGGCTAAGTTTGCTTAGCTCCATAAGAATTCCATTATAGCTCTGCATGGGCTAACTCATAGCTTCGCCCTAGAGTTTTCCATAACTCCGCAGAAAACTTGCTAACAGCTTCGCTAGACGCTCTGCGGAGCCACAAAAGGCCAACTTATAGCTTCGTTGAGAGCTTACTCCTAGCTTCGCTAAAAGCTTCCCTTAACTCCGCTACGAGCTTATTGGATTAGCCCCGCTGCGGGTCTTTTATGGTCACCTTTAACTAATCAAATCTCCAGATGAGATCATGGTGATTGAAATCAAATTTAACAGTTGCTTGCCATGATCTTTTGACTCTCCCAATCAGGTGAGAAGATCAGGAGAGATCTCTCAATTAACTAGAGAGGATCAAGGGAGTATCCCTTATTTAGCGGAGTGGGTCAAGGGATTAGCCCTACATGCTATTCCTAACTTCGCAGAAGCTGTTTCTAGCCTCGCGACGAGGCTACTTTCCAGATGCAAAATAGATTGACTGAATCTGTTTCCAGATTTTTAGGGCGATTATACCCCTGTTCTCATTATAAATAGCCTACCAGGAGCATACGAAGGCAGGGGGAGGAGAGAGGGGAGACGGGCAAGGATAGAGAGGAAATTGGCTCGAGAAGCAGTAAGAGGGATCTACCGATCCTCTGTTCTCTGATTCCCCGAACCAAGCGAGAAGGGAGTCCTATTAGGAGGCAGTTCGATCATCTGACCGATCACATCATCAAAAGGATAAAGTGATCACGCGTTGATCAGATTCCTACCGGCACATTTTCCCAGAAATCTCAGAGAAGATCTACTTGTAATTTTCTTTTCAATTACTTGTAATTTAGCTCCTCGATCTTTTTTGTAAGTTTTCCCCTTTGCAAAATCAATGAAAAACAGAACATAGTTCTACTGAGATAGCCAAAATCTGCATGAGCCTCTATCTTGAGTGATCTCCATACCTAAGATCTGTTTGGCTTCTCCCAAATCTTTTATGTAAAATCCCTTCTTGACCTGAGCTTTAAGCTTCTGAACATGTGTCTTGTTTCTTGCAGCAATTAGCATATCATCCACATATAACAGTAAATATGTCAGATCATCACTCTGCCTACAATAGACACAACTATCATACTCATATCGGTTGTATCTGTCCTTGATCATGAAAGATTCGAACAGTTTGTACTACTACCTGAGAAACTACTTAAGTCCATAGAAGGGCTTATTTAAAAGACACACCTTATTTTTTTTACCTTCATGAATATAACTTTCAGTTATTTTAAGTGAATCGTTGAGCTGAATAGAGGCGTAATCCGTTGATAGAATCACACGGATAATGGTTGGAGTGTGATCTCCTTCCATTGGGGATGAAAATGGTATATTCATATATTCAATTTCATTTCTGAATAAATGAGATATTCAAGTCGAAAGTTAGCCTAATTCAATAGCTAAAGGAGACTAGAGAAGCTAAATTACTTTAGTCTCACATTGGATATGGTGTGAAAAGTTGACGGGTTTAAATATGAAAAGATGGGAACAAAGGTTGTGCTATTTAGCTACTTGGAGTTTTCGCACGCGTTTGTGTGGAAACCAAGCCCACATGCGTGTGCGCACGCCGCCTCCTGCCCTGTCCCGTCCCGTTGCCGGTGCCGAAGCCTGGGTCCTGGTATGGGTTTGGGTCTGGGCTTGGGTCCGTTTTGACCAAGCCGCACCTAATTCTTTTTGAATCGGGTGTGGACGCGGGTTATTGGGTGTGGGCAATTAGCAGTGCCTGACCCGACCAGGGTGCGTGGTTAAAACAGTTCACAGAATATAGGAACTGTTGCAATGACTCAGACAGAACAGTTGTGATGGTTCACAGAACCGTCACAACTGCTCCCTCTAACGGGTTTCCGAGGAGCGCTATTTATAGCGCTAGTGCTCCTCTCGATCTTTTCTAAACACACAGAACGAAAAAGTTCTTCTCTCAATTGTATCCAATACACTGAAGGAGAGAAACAGAAGTTCAGAATTGTTGTCCCAAGTTGCGCGTTTTTTAGGCATAAATTCTTCTCTCCCTCTCTTTTCTCTTACAGTGAAAATTTCTCCATATTAAGACAAATATTCTCGTTAAAATTTGTCTTGGTCCAAGCTTTGAAATTCTAATTAGTGAAGGTACTGACTAACTAAGGTTCGAATATACGGTGATTTGATAGTGCAATACAAATACCATGAAAAATGTTGTTACTGTTGTATCTTAGGAGACCAGCGTCCAGTAACCCGTTAGCACCATAGTAGGGACGTAATTGTCTTGAAGTTTGCTATATGCGTACATCACTCCATATACTGTATAATAAAATTAACGTTCTTTTTACAGGGGTTATGCTGCGATATTTATTTTATAAATATTATTGTGAATATATTTGATTATATATTGAGACTGACCAATTTCAGTCTAATTGGTGTTTAACTAAGCAAGAAAATTGAAAGGTGATTCAGTAATTAAGGAACATTCTAATGTACGAAAAATCTCCCACCTGATATTCACCGACCTGGCCAATTAGACCGATGATCTTGTTTAGCTGTCAGGACTAACATAAACTTTGCATCTTATCTTGATCTCTATCTCTATTTTTATGTGAAACGCAATTAACTAGAGAAAATTCTTCTTCACTGCCATATAAAGGCCCTATAGGCTTCACATCATAATTAGAGAATATTCCTCCAACCCAAATAACGCAATCTTTTACTGGAAGTGAAGCAAATAGACTATTGTGTACCCGTGAAAAGATTTTTGTGCATGTGTGAGCATGTACATCCTTGAGCCAAGACGTTGTTCATATGGCAGTAGATTAGAGAACATATCATAACTATTGCTATTGGACCTGTGAACAGTTTCCTTTTCTACACAATAAGGAGTTCAAACTGTAAGGGAGATCCTCTCGGCTAAAATGGTAGTCAGACTAGCATATATCTTATAATAAGAAGTTAAGGAAAGCATCTCTCCTCCTCCTCCTCTTCTCATCCACTTGCCGCGAATAATCCGTGAAAGAATCTGAGGAATGCGGACCCTGTGGCAATTGGTCTAAAGACACAGGATGAGAGGACACCCATTAGGGCTCTGCAAGATCTTTGTAAGACTGTGACAGCCTATTCTACAATATCTTAATGCTTTTAATAGAATTTTAAGTAACTTGTTGGCTCTGGAGGTTAAACTATAAAAAGAAGACAAAGCTCTTTTATTACTCTCTTCTCTTCCATCAACTCATGACCACTTGGCAATCACCATCATGTATGGTAAAAAAAACTTTAGAGTTAAAAGATATCAGGAAGATGCTCCAGAACAATGAATAGATGAAAAGACAGATTGTACAGATGAGGCATTAGACTGGTTATCAAAAGCCAGAAGGAAAGATCACAGAGTAGGGGACCCAAAAGGGATCTAGAGACTTCTAACAGTTTTTCTTACTATTTTTTCAAGAAACCAGGGCACATCAAGAAAAATTGTATGAAATATAAGAAAATGCTGAAAAAGAGAGACAACAAGGATTCTGATAGGGATAATACCACTGGAAAGTCATATCAAGCCAGTGTTGTCAAAGAAGCAGATCAGAATCCATGTGATATCTTGAAGACTGAGTCAAAAAGAAAAAATACTCAAATACTTGGTTATTTAACTCGGGATGCAAACACACATGTGCCTAAAAGGGAATGCTTCAGTACTTACAAGCCTTATGATGGAGGCTCTGTCCTCATGGGCAACAACCGTGTACAAGACGGTTAGCATTGGCAACATCCGTGTGAGAATGTTTAATGGACATGTTCGAACCCTCATGAACGTACGTCACGTTCCAGACTTAAGGAGGAGTCTTCTCTCATTGGAAACATTGAAAGCTCAAAGGTGCAAGTTTCAGGTGCAGATGGAGGTATAAAAGTTACCAAAGGCTCCATGATGATTCTCAAAGAAGAACGAACTGCAAACCAGTATAAGATGACAGGAAGTATTATTATTGGTGATACTTCCGCGGCAACAGAGAAGGAGAATACTACAAGGCTTTGGCACATGTGCCTTGGACACATAAGTGAGCGAGGTCTTCAAATCCTACACAAAAAAGATGCTCTATCAGGTATTAAATATTGTAAACTTGATCTTTGTAAATTTTGTATCATGAGTAGATAGCGTAGAGTCAAGACAAAGGGCTTGTTAGATTCATACACACGGATATGTGAAGACTTCGCCAGTAACACCTATTGGGGGTGCTAGGTACCATGTTACATTCATAGATGATTTCTTCAAGAGAGTTTAGGTATACTTCTTGAAGCAGAAATCAAAAGTAATTCAAAAGTTCAAGGAGTGAAAAACTATGGTGGAGAATCAGGAGGGGAAATGTGAAAGTCTTGAGATCCGACAATGAAGGCGAGTGTACCTCCACGAAATTCAAAATTTACTTAGCAGGAAACGGCATCGAACACCAACTAAGTATTCCAAGGTGACCAGAACAAAATGAGTAGCTGAGCGCATAAATTGGACACTCAAAGAACGTGCCCGTAGTATCAGGTTACAAGCTGACATGTCAAAAAGATTCTTAGCAGAGGCGGTGAATCATGTGAGTTATCTGGTAAACATGTCACCATTAACAACCGTTGATCTTCAGATCCCAGAGGAGAAAGTCTGTGGATTATTCAACCTTACGAATTTTCAGTTGCCCCGCATATATTTTGATTGATAATTAGAAAAAGAACAAACTGGAGTCCAAGTCTAAGAAGTGTATCTTCGTCGGGTTCACCAAAAGAGTTAAGGGTTTAAGAATTTGGGATCCCGAGACAAGGAACGCCTTTATCAACAGAGATGTGGTCTTTGATGAATAATCAATGTTACAAGAAAAGCCAGAGACGAAGGATAAAACGCAAGGTGGAGCTCCAGACAATTCGGCAGACACTCAAGAAAAGGGAGTTAAGTTCTCAGAGAACCCTAAAAGGCCTAACGGGTAAGATGAGGGCTCCTTAGATTCAAATGGAGACGAGCAGGAGGCTACTCAAGAGCAACCTAGACCGTTGAGACGGTGAGTCAAAGTTACGGTGCCACCAACAAGGTATGCTTTGGAAGATGATTATGTCTCTTTCGTATTAGTAACATAAACAGGTGATTCTAACAGTTACAGGGAAGAGGCAGATGACTACGACAAATGGATCACAACCATGGAGCAGGAGATGGAGTCTTTGGATAGAAATCAAATATGAAAATTAGTAGATCTTTCAAAAGACTCCAAGGTAATTAGTTGCAAAAGGGTCTTTCGCAAGAAGGACAATGAGCAGTACAAGGCATGATTAGTTGCCGAGAAATATGCTTAGAAGAAAGGTATTGACTACAATGAGATCTTCCTTCCTATAATCAAGCATACATTTATTCGAATATTTTTGACGATAGTAGCTCAATTTGATGTAGAGTCGGAGCAAATGGATGTCAAAATAATGTTTTTGTAAGGTGAGCTGAAGGAGGAGATATATATGAAGCAACCTGAAGGTTACATTTAGGAAGGTCAAAAAAATAAGATGTGTCTTCTAACTAAGTCCCTCTATGGACTTAAGCAATCTCTCAGACAGTGGTACAAGTGGTTCAACTCTTTCATGATCAAGGCTAAATACAACCAATGTGAGTATAACAGTTTTGTCTATTTCAAGCAAAATGATAATCCGACATATTTGATGTTATATATGAATGATATGCTTAATTGCTGCGAGAAACAAGACACGTATTCAGAAGCTTAAAGCTCAGCTCAAAAAGGAATTTGACATAAAAGATTTGGGAGAAGCCAAGAAGATCTTAAGTATGGAGATCACTCGAGACAGAGGCTCAGGCAGACTTGGGCTATCCCAGGAAAATAATGTTCTCAAGGTATTAGAAAGATTCAACATGGCAGAACTAAGGCCCAAGTCACTTCAAACTATCCTTTAGGCAGTTTCCATAATCACCGGAAGAGGAGAAGGAGATGTCTCGAGTACCATATGCTAGTGTGGTGGGATCACTCATGTACGCTATGGTCTGCACTAGGCCTAACTTAGCCTATGCAATTAGTACAGTAAGTCGATTCATGTAAATTCTAGGAAAATAACATTTTGAAGCAGTGAAGTAGATGCTACGATATCTACGAGGGATTGCGAGAGTAGGCTTGGTGTTTCAGAGATTGAAAATGGGAAGCCTAAGGTATTACAAGGTTATTTCGATGCAGATTATGTAGGGGATCTTGATCAAGCGAAGATCTGCGACGGGTTATGTGTTCACGGTAGCTGAGTGTGTCATTAGTTGAAAGGCATAGTTGCAAGATATTGTTGCTCTTTCAACAATAGAGGCAGAGTACATGATTGCAGTTGAAACGTCAAAAGAAGCTTTGTAGTTGAGTGGATTGGTCAAAACTTTTGGTATAATGCAGGATTCAGTTCGGGTTCATTGCAACAGTCAAAGTGACATTCATCTTGCGAAGGATCACAGGTACCACAAGAGGACAAAGCACGTTGATGTGAGATATCATAAGATATGGAAATGGGTCATAGAAAGTTGATCTTCAGATCCCAGAGGAGATATGACGAGGAAAGTCTGTGGATTATTCAACCTTACAAATTTTCAGTTGTCCAGCATATATTTTGATTGATAGATAGAAAAAGAACAAAATGGAGTCCAAGTCTAAGAAGTGTATCTTCGTTGGGTTCACCAAAAGAGTTATAGGTTTCAGAATTTCAGATCCCGAGATAAGGAGCGCCTTTACCAACAGAGATGTGGTCTTTAATGAAAAATCAGTGTTGCAAGAAACGTCAGAGATGGAGAATAAAATGCAAGGTGGAGCTCCAGACAGTTCGGCAGACACTCAAGAAAAGGAAGTTGAGTTCTTAGAGAACCTGGCCTGACGGGTCAGATGAGGACTCCTTAGATTAAGATGGAGACGAACAGGAGGCTACTCAAGAGCAACGTAGACCGTTGAGGCGGTGAGTTAGAGTTACCGTGCCACCAACAAGGTATGGCTAGAAAGATAATTATGTCTCTTTCGTATTAGTAACATAAACAAGTGATTCTAACAGTTACAGGGAAGAGGAAGATGACCACGACAAATGGATCATAACCATGGAGCAGGAGATGGAGTCTTTGGATAGAAATCAAACATGAAAATTGGTAGATCTTTCAAAGAACTCCAAGGCAATAAATTGCAAATGGGTCTTTCGCAAGAAGGACAATAAGCAGTACAAGTCATCATTAGTTGCCAAGAGATATGCTTAGAAGGAAGGTATTGACTACAATGAGATCTTCTCTTCTGTAATCAAGCATACATTTATTCGAATATTATTGGCGATAGTACCTCAGTTTGATTTAGAGTCGGAGCAAATGGATGTCAAAACAATGTTTCTACACGGTGAGCTGAAGGATGAAATATATATGAAGCAACCTGAAGGTTACATTCAGGAAGGTCAAGAAAACAAGATGTGTCTTCTAACTAAGTCCCTCTATGGGACTTAAGCGGTCTATCAGGCAGTGGTACATGTGGTTCAACTCTTTCATGATCAAGGCTAAATACAACCGATGTGAGTATGACAGTTATGTCTAGTTTAAGCAAAAAATTGATCCGATATATTTGATGTTATATATGGATAATATGTTGATTGCTGCGAGAAACAAGACACATATTCAGAAGCTTAAAACTCAGCTCAAAAAAGAATTTGACATAAAAGATCTGGGAGAAGCCAAAAGATCTTAAATATGAAGATCACTCGAGACAGAGGCTCAGGCAGACTTGGACTATCCCAGGAAAATAATGTTCTCAAGGTGTTGGAACAACATGGCAGAACTAAGACCAGTCACCACTCTTTTGGCAGGTCACTTCAAACTATCCTCTAGGCAGTGTCCACAATCACCGGAAGAGGAAGAGGAGATGTCTCGAATATCATATGCTAGTGTGGGGGATCACTCATGTACGCTATAATCTGCACTAGGCCTGACTTAGCCTATGCAGTTAGTATAATAAGTCAGTTCATGTCAAATCCAGGAAAACAATATTTGGAAGCAGTGAAGTAGATGCTACGATATCTACTGGGGGGCTACGAGACTAGACTTGGTGTTTCAAAGATTGAAAACGGGAAAGTATAAGGTATTAGAAGGCTATTTTTATGCAGATTATGCAGGAGATCTTGATCAAGTGAAGATCTGCGACAGGTTATGTGTTCACGGTAGCTGAGTGTGTCATTAGTTGAAAGGCAGAGTTGCAAGATATTGTTGCTCTTTTAACAATAGAGACAGAGTACATGGTTGCAGTTGAGGTATCAAAAGAAGCTTTGTGGTTGAGTGGATTGGTCAAAACTTTTGGTATAATGCAGGATTCAGTTCGGTTCATTGCAACAGTCAAAGTGACATTCATCTTGCGAAGGATCACAGGTACCACAAGAGGACGAAGCACGTTGATGTGAGATATCATAAGATATGAAAATTGGTCATAGATGACATAGTGATCGACCTGGTGAAGATCAGGATGGAAAAGAATCCAACGAAAATGATGACGAAGACCATCCCGGTGGAGAAGTTCAGAGCATCTCTGTACTTCATCAACGTTCTCCAAATGTAAGGTAGAGAACAGGCTCTTGGGAGGGAGTCATGTGAAGTTACAAAAAGGAAGAGAAAGTGCAGTGAATGAAATAGAGGCTAATTTCTATAAAGGGACTCAAAGAACCTGAGTCAAGGTGAAGATTATTAGTATTTTAAGTACCTCATATTTATTGGAGAAGAATATAGATTCAGGTGCAGGTATTACAAGATTCAGATATCAAAGCACGGACGTGTATAGGATTTAAGCTTGTTATAAGTCGACTATAGCTCTTATTAGTCGACTTATGATTTAAACTAGTCAACTTATACTTTGGTATAGTCGACTAGTGCTGGCTAACAGAGAGTCAGGTTCTTGAGATTTTGCAGAGTAGTCAACTAATAAAAGGTATAGTCGACTTATACTGGGGTCCAGTCGACTAGTATCAGGTTCTACCAGTCTTCAAATCCAGTTATGTTTCCAATTTGGATTGGACTCGGATTTCCTTCTCTCTCTGATTGGATCGTTGAATTTTGAATTGGAGTAGAATCATCCTAGTGCTTATAAAAACTCCTTGGAGTTGGCCTTTTGAAGGCAAGTCAATAGAAGTCAAATTTATGAGAGATTCCACAGTGAGAGTTGCGTGAGAGAGAGCTCTTCTTATAACTCTTATATTTTCTTCTTTATTTACAATAAAGTTTCTCCCTTCCTCTCCGTGGACGCAGGCACTCATGTCGAACCACGTTAAATCTGATATTTTTTAGTTTTGTGGTGATTAGTCCCAATTTCTTGCTAATGGTAGATTTTTTACGTTTCCGTTGTCGAGTATTCAACTCGATATTTCT
The DNA here is from genome assembly GCA_038442645.1 of Agave tequilana. Taxonomy (NCBI): domain Eukaryota; kingdom Viridiplantae; phylum Streptophyta; class Magnoliopsida; order Asparagales; family Asparagaceae; genus Agave; species Agave tequilana. The sequence goes on from JAVJIF010017615.1 coordinate 64,942, forward strand.
CTGTTGTGGTATCGGTGTTGATCAACAACAGTGTTTACATGTATCAATTCTTTCGATGAATAAACAAACAACGGCTTAAGGTTTCCCCATCTTATTAAAATCAATCCAAGAGAGAAGTATTGATACGCATTCTCAGATATGACACTTTTTTTAGCGTGTCGTTGTTGCCTACATTTTGCCGACCTCATATCAATGCAATGCACACTGGCCATTCAATTTATATGTGTTTGTGAAACTAATTGAATGTATCTTCGTTTTATATGTCTTTATATAAACAAAGATATACATAAAACAGCCACATCATAAAACTCAAGTTCCTTGCCATCAAATCTATACATTAGATTATGAATGCCAGCTGTTTGTTCTCATCATTTCGTTCTACAAAAGTAACAAAACAAACGATTAAAGAGGCTTTCGCGCTGTCGTAACCGTCTCCAGGTGTTACATTCATATCATAAGCTTAAACATGATTAAAGTATTTGTTTGGGACACCCACCACTCCTGACCCCAGTATTGCTCCAGCTAATCAGTGTTAATTAGAGCTTCTAATGATGTCTTAAGTGAAACTAATGAAGGCAATAATGTTTTGATTGTCGTCGGCCACTGCTGTGTCAAAATCCGTTCGACGTGACTCGAGAGGTCCCCAAGCGCCTAATTTGACTCAGTCTCGTCCACGTGTTGGTGATCAACTTGCATTATTAACCTAATCCAATTACTTTAAACAAACTGCACCTTCCAAATTGTCATCCCCTTTGGTCAAATCCTTGACAGAACAAACAAAGCAAAGCAAAGCCATCATCTCTGACATTTCTTTTTTCTCTTTTTTTCCCAGGCCGGCCCATCTGGGCCATCTCCTCTCTCTGAATTCTCACCGTCTCTGCTCCTTCCTCAATGACTTCACTCGACTAGTTAAGCTGCAGTACACAAATCAAACACCTTGCGTGCTCTCTCTCTCTCTCTCTCAGAGCCAAGAAAAGAAAAGCTCAAACATTATGGATCCTCAGCTGCTCTTGTTGGCGACGATGCTGATGATGATTCTTACTCCTCCTCAGCTCGCCATGGCGGCAGCAGCAAACAATACTACATCCGCAGCCTGTCCCATGGACCTGGGCTACGTCGAGACCCTCCCATGGAACCACACCGTGTGCCTCCCCTCGGTCAGCCGCGGCAACCTCACAGACTGCTGTACCACCCTCCTCAGCCTCCTCGGGGTCGGCTTCGCCGCCCGCCTCCGCTCCACTTCCCACTTCCGCCTCCCCAACGCCACCGCCTCCGCCGCCTGCCTCTCCTCCTTCCAGTCCCAACTCTCCTCCCTCTCCCTCCCCAACGACCTCGTCCCCTCCTGCTTCCCTGACCCGGACCGCTTCGTCATCACCCCCTCCTACTGCGCCGGCATCCTCACCCTCAACGACTGGAACTCCAAGCTGGGCTCCAACTCCTCTGCCCTCAACTCCTCCTGCTCCGGCGACCTCTCCGAACTCACCCGCTGCGGCGCCTGCGCCGCCGCCGGCTCCGCCCTCGCCTCCACCCTCACCGGCCTCGACGGCAACATCTCCCACGCCACCAACTGCTTCTACCTCACCGTCACCTACGCAGCCGGCGTCGCCAACTCCCTCGCCCTGCGGGACCCGCCCTCCGCCGCCTGCATCTTCGGCCTCGACCTCAACAACTCCCCCGCCGACTCCCCTTCCCCCAAGTCCAACACCGCCGCCGTCGCGGCCTCCTCCGCCGCCGGAGCGGCGGCGGTCGTCTTCCTATTTTGCCTCCTCGGATTCTATTTCTGGAAAAAGAAGCAGAAGAAGATCAGAGAGAGATCGAGGCGAGAAGAATTCGGGGCCAGCATGAGAACCCCAAGGACCCCTCGGCCCAACACGGGGTCAATCTGGTTCAGCTTCAAGGATCTGGCGAAAGCCACCGCCAACTTCTCGCAGCGGAACCTCATCGGCCGCGGCGGGTTCGGCGTCGTCTACAAGGGAGTTCTGGCCGACGGGAGCGAGGTCGCCGTGAAGAAGGTCCTGGAGTCTGATTTCCAAGATGAGGAGTTCAAGAACGAGGTAGAGATTATCAGCAACTTGCGCCACCGGAATCTCGTGCCCCTTCGAGGCTGCTGCATCACCGACGAGGACAAGGGGGAGGAAGGGAACCAGAGGTTTCTTGTGTACGACTACATGCCCAGTGGGAGCCTTGATGATCACATCTTTATGGTGGATGGCCGGAGCAGGATGCCGCTGACGTGGCCGCAGCGGAAGAACATAATCCTCGATGTTGCGAAAGGGCTCGCTTATCTCCACTATGGGATCAAGCCGGCGATTTACCACCGGGACATCAAGGCCACCAACATACTTCTCGACGCCGATATGAGGGCCAGAGTGGCTGATTTCGGATTAGCCAGGCAGACGAGAGAGGGGCAGTCTCATCTCACCACGAGGGTCGCCGGAACGCACGGGTACTTAGCGCCGGAGTACGCCCTCTACGGGCAGCTGACGGAGAAGAGCGACGTGTACAGCTTCGGCGTTGTGGTGCTAGAGATCATGAGCGGAAGAAAGGCTCTGGACATGTCGTCAACGACGAACACGGTGCTGGTGACCGACTGGGCGTGGACGCTGGTGAAGGCCGGGAGGGCGGAGCAGGTGCTCGACGAGGGCCTGTTGACGGACGGAGAAGGGAAGCAGAACCCGAGAGGAATCATGGAGAGGTTTGTGATGGTGGGGATTCTGTGCGCTCATGTGATGGTTGCTCTGAGGCCGACGATATCAGAGGCGCTCAAGATGCTCGAGGGGGATATCGATGTGCCGGCCTTACCAGACCGGCCGCTGCCCCTCGGGCATCACGGGCCGGGGTCCCCGTATATGGAGGGAAGCCCTTTCAGTGCTTCTTCGCACATCAGCGGTTTCTGTTTCAACTCCGGGGAAATGCTCAGATGATTTGAAAGACTGCAGATTTGGAAACAATGCAGGAAGAATTTTCTGCTGTGATTGTGCAATTCAAATGGGAACCAGAAATGTATATTTGGACACATGAGCATAGCCTCGGCAAAAGAAATTTAGATCTCATACAAACATCAGTTGATTACAGAAGAGAAGCTTCGAGCTTGGAAACAGAAAACAGAATTTACAGGAGACCAAGTTCAGCTGAACTCAAGTCTGCTGAACATTCACATCGCTCCACTTGCTCGCTGATGACTTTGCTCCGCCGATTGCTAACCTGAAAGAGCAAAGTTTAATGATTGTTAATTCACTGTTTCTCCTACAATCTAAATATATACAGAGCAGACTAGGGAGTGGATGGCTAAAGTTGTATCTATGATTCATTTTATCAAATACTCTTCTTTTATTCTTTTGTTGGTCAATCCAAGTTACTTGTATGGTTCTATGATCAAACCAGCATTAGGATGCAAATTTTACTCACATTTGGATTTGAAATAGTTGGGAAATTTAATATGCTTACAGATTCATCAGGAACAATGGCGTATCGTTCAGATGGTGAGATCCAAATTTTGCCTGACAGATAAGAAACCAAATGTAAGCATTGGTGATGATGGAATGAAGGGAAGTTGCTTCGCGTTCTCTTGATAAGAAGTTAGGGGGGGAGAATGAATATGCAAGCCAACCTGATGAAGGCAATACATTGGAGGGTTTCAAGTATCTGCAGCTGAAGCCATCCGTGCTCAGTGCCTCAATTAGTTTAGGAGTATTTCTGCAGAGTCCCAATGGAGTATGTGATGTTAGTGATAAATATTCAGAGAAACAGTTACAATAGCATTTCTATAACCCAGTAAGCTTGATACAGTTTTCCATTGTTTAAGATAATTAACAGAACAGACAGGGCTATAGAAAGATTATCAAATGGTCGACCATTTGAGTCTTGATCAACATAAAAGCATCGGTCAAAAAAGCCGAACGCCTAAATTCAATAGACTTCAGTATCAGGGATTATGACAAGCAACTAGGCATGCCATTGTTGAACCATCATTTTGCAACCACCTGCGCATAGAGAACTCCCCAAGAAAAACAAGTTTCTGTCCTATACATTTTGGATGAGCTAAATTATAATCAATGGTTTGTGTATAATTGATTTCGATGTCTAGGCTAACCATTAAAGTTGACCTAGGAATATTAAGATTATATCCTTCCTATCTACATAGACACACTTCTGCCATGAAATCATGTCCGTGTCAATAACACGTATCAGACAAGACACTTCTTGCCGTGTCTCTGACGTTTCCTATGCTACAGTTTTCGAACTTTCAATGGATCAATGTGGCCGTGTCATATATTGTTGGAATCTCAGCAACAGAGAATAGTAACACCAGAAAATAACCACTAATTGCACGAACAAGCCAATAAAAGAAAGAAAACGAAATCAAATGAAGTTAACGAGGTTCAGCAACTGCGTACGTTCTCGGGACAGAAGGGGAGAGAGTTCTCATTAAATCAATTAAGTACAGGATACGATAGCAGGAGAAAAACCCCCTCTTTATATAGGCATGACGTCTTTGAAGGAAAAAAGCTAAAACTCTAAATTTGGATCAGAAATTAAGAAACCATCACGGATTAGCCCAAAAGCAAAACATTATCGACAGCCCAAGGGGCCTATCTACAGCAAATTTAAACTCTGACAAATCCCAACTTTATGTAAAATAATGTCGACAGCTCAAGATGTATGTTGTCAACAATACGGTTCAGCTGCAGACATGTATCAGTGTCTGCACTGTCGACAACTCAAGAGAATTGTCGACATCTCTGTTCCTTTCTTCCATATAAAAAACTCCATCCTCAATCTTTTTACTCTCTGCCCACAATTCTCCACCTCGATAAAGATCTCTCAAATCTGAGTCGAACACAATATAGTACCATGTCGACTCTATCTGGTTGCACCAGTGTGGTTGCCTATATAACATTTGCCCAAGGGATCAAGCCATCCGTAGTTAATCCAAATAAGCTCCACTGAGCTCAAGTAACTGGAAGGATATGGAACAACTCTTTACAATGTGCAAACTTTACTCTCAGAATAACCTTGGTAAGCATATCAGTGGAATTCTCCTTCATGTGAATCTTTTGTAATATGACGTCACTCTCATCAAGAATCTCCCGAGCAAAGTGGAACCTGACATCGATGTGCTTCGTCCTTGCATGATATACTTGGTCCTTTGCCAAATAGATAGCACTCATGCTATCACGATTAATCTTCAATGATCATGATTAATCCTTGAGTCATTAAGTAACCCTTGAAGTCAAATTGTCTCTTTCATAACCTCCGTCATGGCCATATACTCGGCTCCGTAAATGCGACAATAGACTGTAGAGTATAGTTCCAGCTGACCAGTTCTTGAGATAATGTAAACACATATCCCATTGTAAACCGGCGTTTGTCGAGGTCTCCAGCGTAGTCGGATCAGCGTATCCGATACACTCTCTCTTACTTGTAAAACTAATATTCTTTGAAATGAACAAAACACTTTAAAACAAACAAATGAATCTTTTGAGCACAAAAAACTATTTTGAAAACTTGTTTAAACACTAGAGAAACACTGAAATTTTTCTTTTCAAAAGTCTTATCAAAACACCCCAAGAGATGTGGTATTTATAGGCCAAACAGAAAACTAGCCGTTAGGCTGATCTGGCAGCCTGACAGGCTTGCGGTCGACTGGCCGGTCGACCGCCAACGGTCAGAAATATGACCGTTGGGGCAATACGGTCGACCGTCCAGCCGACCGCCCAGATACAGAGAGCAGACTTCTCTGCTCCGGTCGACCGCCCAGATACAGAGAGCAAGGCTCTCTGATCCGGTCGGCCGACCGGCGACCGGCCCTGTGTCTGACAAATGTGCACAGGGCTGTGCACGTCAGTCGACCGCAACGGTCGACTGGCCCTTGGTTCGGTCGACCGTTCGGTCGACCGACCTGGCCTGTCAGCCATAGTCTGGGTCAAAACTGAGTCAGAAAAACAGTTAAACATGTTTCTAAAAATTCTTTTAAGTCTTGTAAAAATATCCAAAAATAGTTTTATCATTTTGCATTGATATATAAACTTGTGATAAATACTTTAACTCAAATATCAAGCATATGAAACTATTTTGTGTCTTATCATTTTTACCAAAAATCAAAACTTGTATTTTATCAAACTTGGAGTTTTCAATACATGAATAGGAAAGTCAAAATAAGTTTTTATAGGAAGTTTAAGCATGCATGTATAACTAGAATACATCTATTATACATAAAAACAAAGTAAACTTGTTTTGATCAATCTATTCATGAAAACCAAATCCAACATAAGACGTGTGTGTTGTGCACTTGAGCATATCAACTATTCTTATCTTTACACATGGATCTAAAACACACTAAACTATGGATACCTAAGTCTTCTTGACGATCTTCATCTTCAAGTTGACTCGATCCCAAACGTGATCCAACGAGCAAGGCTATGAATGATCTTGATGCTCGGGCTCGGAATCACCAAGTGAAGGCTTCCAAACTCCTCTTTTTGAAGCAATCACCAACTAATATCTTGCTAAATGATCTGAAACTAAAATCACAAGATTATTAGTAAACATAACTACATGAGTTAATCATCATCAAAACTAGAGAGGAAGGCCTCCGGGCCAACACGACCGACGTGCACAGCCTTGTGCACGTCTGGCAGACACATGGGCCGGTCGACCGGGCGGTCGACCGGACCAGAGAGCCTTGCTCTCTGTATCTGGGCGGTCGACCGGGCGGTCAACCGGGATGCTCCAACGGTCATATTTTTTACCGTTGACGGTCGACCGGCGGTCGACCGCAAGCCTGTCAGGCTGACAGATCAGCCTAACCGCTAGTTTTCTTTTGGGCCTAGAAATACCCCATCTCTTCATGTTTTTAACTAAGATTTTCAAGAGCAAAAATTTCTATATTCTCTGTGTTTAAAACAAGTTTTCAAAAGCTTTTAGAGCTTCAAAAGATCAATCTTATTTGTTTTAGAGTTTTTGGAAAAATCAAAGAAAATAGAAAATTGGGAGATTTGTTTTGGTTCTTCATTTCTATATTTTACAAGAGTTTTCCCAAGTATTTTTCTTTGAGTTTTTGTTTTTCAAACTCTTATTTCTTCACACTTGAGCTATCCTCTATCCTAATCTATTTATTTCTTCACACTTGAGCTATCCTCTATCCTAATCTATTTAGGATCATTTGTTTGTGGGAAAAGAGATTGTTTGAGGTTGATTAAGCTCCAAGTTGTAAACACCCTTACTTTTGTTATATCCCTCTTTGGTAGAGGTTGATCGGGTGATTAGTTTGCTCCCTCTTTGGTAGAGGTTGAGATTGTGGTTTGCTCCGTCTAGTGAGAGGTGGAGTTGATTTGTATATCCCTCTTCGGTAGAGGTGATTGGTTGTTGTTTGGCTAGGGCCTACCCCTCGGTTGTGAGGTGGTGTTTGAGAGAGGAGTTCGGTACTCCTATTGTTGTAACAAATCCTCCTCGGTGGAGGTTCCCTCGGTGGGAGATAGTGGATTGAAAATCCTTCTCGGTGAAGGCGGGGACGTAGAGCTAGGGGCTCGAACCTCGAAACATATCTTTGTGTTTGCGTTTGATCCATTGTTTCTCTAACTCTCTCTCTTTTATTTGTGCAAAGCATCATTCATTCATTCATATCTTATTGCTTGCATTTGTGCCTTACATTATTTCATATTGCTTATCATCCTTATATGCTTGGCTTGCTTGTGTGTGTGCCTCACTTATACTTAACCACAAGAGCTTCATATAGCACCTCAACCCCTATCTAGGGGAATCAAGAGGAGTTAGTCCAGAGCCCTTCACGGGGAATTCGGCTACACTTGTTGGTTGTATTAAGTGTGATTACAAAATTATTTTAGCTTCCGCATTTAGATTCTAGATTAACACTATCACCTATTCACCCCCCCCTCTAGGTGATTTACAAAAGCATTATCGACAGCCCAAGGGGCCTATTGACAGCAAATTTAAACTCTGACAAATCCCAACTTTATGTAAAATAATGTCAACAGCTCAAGATGTATGCTGTCAACAATACGGTTCAGCTGCAGACATGTATCAGTGTCTGCACTGTCGACAACTCAAGAGAATTGTCGACATCTCTGTTCTTTCTTCCATACTTCGTTTAAAAAAAAATCCATCCTTAATCTTTTTACTCTATGCCCACAATTTTCCACCTCGGTAAAGATCTCTCAAATCTGAGCCGAACACAATATAGTACCATGTCGACTCTATCTGGTTGCACCAGTGTGGTTGCCTATATAACATTTGCCCAAGGGATCAAGCCATCCGTAGTTAATTCAAATAAGCTCCACTGAGCTCAAGTAACTGGAAGGATATGGAACAACTCTTTGCAATGTGCAAATATTACTCTCAGAATAACCTTGGTAAGCATATCAGTGGAATTCTCCTTCATGTGAATCTTTTGTAATATGATGTCACCCTCATCAAGAATCTCCCGAGTAAAGTGAAACCTGACATCGATGTGCTTCGTCCTTGCATGATATACCTGGTCCTTTGCCAAATAGATAGCACTCATGCTATCACGATTAATCTTCAATAATCATGATCAATCCTTAAGTCATTAAGCAACCTTGAAGTCAAATTGTCTCCTTCATAGCCTCCGTCATGGCCATATACTCGGCCTCCGTAAATGCGACAATAGACTATAGAGTATAGTTCCAGCTGACCAATTCTTGAGATAATGTAAACACATATCCCGTTATAAACCGGCGTTTATCGAGGTCTCCAGCGTAGTCGGAATCAACGTATCCGATACACCCTTTCTTACTTGTAAAATCCTTCTTAAATACCAAACCAACATCTATAATACCTTTGATGTACTGTAGACTTCAATTCATTGTTTCCCAATGGCCCCTGCGGGGATCGTGCATGTATCTGCTTACCATTAAGATAACTTTGACAAATCAGGTCTTATACACACCATTGCATACATTAAACAACCAACCACACTAGCATAGGGTACGTGAGTTATATACTCATGCTCTTCAAAAGAAGTAGGAGACATAGTAGTCTTTAACTTAAAATTGGGGGCCAATAGTATACTTACAGATTTCATATCACCGTTGATGCTGAATTTCTGAAGTACTTTCTTCATATACCCCATTTGCGTCAAGCTAATCTTGCCACCTTTCCGGTCTCGCTCAATCTCCATGCCTAGCACCTTCTTTACTTCACCCAGATCTTCATCTCAAATTCGAAAGACAAGTTTTTCTTCAGTTTATCAATTACAAATCTGCTCTTGGAATCGATGAGCATACATCCACATATAACAGTAGATAGATGTTCTCTCCACAAGGTAACTTATTGTAATATATACATGAATCGTAATAGCTTCGTGTGTACTTCTTGCCTCATTTGAACCTATCAAAACACTTGTACCATTGCCTTGGTGATTACTTTAATCCATAAAGCGATCTCTTCAGCCTGCATACCATATTCTCCCTTCTTGCACTTTTAAATCCCGTCGTCTGAAACATGTAGATCTCCTCTTCAAGATCGCCATGAAGAAAGGCGGCCTTCACGTCGAGCTGATCAAGTTCCAAATCATACTGTCCACCAGTGCCAGTAAAATCTGAATAAACGAGTGCTTTACATTGGGTGAGAATACCTCATTGTAGTCAATGCCTTCTCCCTGCGCGTAGCCTTTTGCTACCAATTTGACTTTGTAGCATACAGTATCACCATCTGGAGATCCCTATTTCTTTGCAAATTTCACTTACAACCGATCACATTCTTTCCCTTGGACAACTCTAACAGTTCTCAAGTGTCGTTCTTGTGTAAAAAACTCATCTTTTCATCATGACATCTTTTCACATCTTGAACTTTGAACTAATTTCAGCATCCATGTATGTAGACGGAATTGCCTCCTTAATGATTGGGGAAGCATACGTCACAATCATGTTAGTAGTGAGCCAACTGGGCTTACGTGAATTTCTCCAGGTTTTTCCAACTGCAATGAATTTTTGGACATCATCTATAGCATGTCCTTGATCCTTATCATCATCAACATCATCATGTTTGGCTACCTGATCACCACCGTCACTGAGGGTAAATGATACTAGTCTGTCTAAAGACGGTGAAATAGCATCACTCTCCACCTGCTGCAATATCCTTTCGTTTGTCTGACTCTCCACTTGCTGAGAGTCTATAGGCTTCACTATTGAAGCCTCGTCAAACGTGGCGTCTCTGCTAAAGATAAATTTTCTATCCTTCGGATCTCCAATTTTGTAGCATTTTACCCCTTTCTTGAATCCTACGAACATACGTTTCACCTTTGGGTCCAAGTTGTCTTCTTGACATGATAGTAGGCCGGACATTCAAATACCTATAGTAAATCATAATCTTAAGCTATTTTTTCTGACCAACCCTTTAGAGGAGTTTACCTCCTATTGCAGACGAGGGCAACCTGTTAACGAGATGGCAAGTATACGCCAATACCTCAGCCCAAAAATATTTCGATATATGCCGACGTTAGATAACATACACCGAATCTTCTCTAGCAAGGTCATATTTATCCTTTCAGCCACCCCGTTTTATTGCGGTGTTTCTCTTACTGTGAAGTGCATTTCTATGCCCTCATTGTGGTATAACTGTAGGAAAGTATCTTTGTATACTCTCCTCCATTATCTGAACAAAGTACCTTAATTTTTCTTCCTGTACTCTTCTCCATGTTCTTCTTCCACTCCACAAACAACACCAGAACTTTCCCTTTGTACTTCATGGTATATACCCAACATCGCCTAGAGTAATCATCTATAAAAGACACAAAGTAGTGATTCCTCCAATAGATGCCGACTTGATAGGTCCCCAGACATCTGTGTAAACATAATCCAGAATCTCCTCGGTACAATGAGTCACAATGCCGAATCTCACCTTGATCCTTTTTCTGATGACGCAATGTTCACAAAATTTCAATTTGCAGGTACTAACACCTTTCAATAAACCTAACTTTGTAAGAACTTGCAAAGACTTTTCTCTTGTACGACCGAGCATCATATGCCAGAGCTGAGTGCAATAATTCCCCGAATTCGTAGAAGTTGCGACTTATCATGTAAACGTACTATCCTTCATGTAGTAAAGGCTATTGCATCAGACAATCCTTCAAAACAACCATTGAGCCATTAATCATCTTGAAAACACCATCTCTAATAGATACTTCAAGACCTAATGCTTCCAAGACACTAACTGAGATAAGATTCTTTTTCAATTGAGGTACATGCCTCACATCCTCTAATTTCCACATCATTTCATCAAACATCTTGATATGGATTGTACCTATCCCTTCCATGGTACATGAATGATCATCACCCATAGCAACAGAACATCCATGTGGCTTCTCAAAGCTAGAAAATCAATCCTGGTTGGGACATACATGATAGGTAGCTCCTATATCTAGCATCTACTTAGAATCGCATGAGTAACAATAGTAGGAGTAGTGACTGAGAAAGAGAATACCAATGAATCTGATCTGATCCACCTGCCTGTAAAGTGTTACCCGATTGGGTGTTGATCACCCTTGCGAGATTTGCCTCGGTCTTCGACTTCTTGTTTATATTTTGATCCTTGAACAATCAACTTTTCAGTGCCCCAACTCTTTGCAGAAGGCGCACTTGTTCTTTAGATCTCTAAAATCCAGTCTGAACTTTGATCTCCCACGAGGACCTTTGCACTTCTTACTGGAACTCCTACCTCTTATCATCAATGCCTCTGCTGAATAACTCTTCGAAGAAGACTTCTTATTCTTCTTTCACACTTCATAATTTACAAGAGCAGCTGACACATCACTATAGTTAATTTTTTGTTTACTGTTGATCAAGGTTAGGACGAAGGTCTCATACTCTTCATCAGGAAGAGAATTCAGAAGAATCACCGCCTTGTCCTCTTCTTCGATCTCAACAACCACATTAACTAAGTCTACAAGAAGATTTATGCAGTTGTTCATGTGTTCACCAATAGAGAGCCCTTCTCTTTAATTGGAAGCGATAAAGCATCCTCTTCAGATGCAATCGAGACTTGATACTCTTCGTCGGATACTTCTTCTCGAGGATCTCTCATATCTTCCTTGCGGAAGTCCCAAACAGCATATGATACTTGATGTCTTATGTCAAAAAAAAACCGATGATGCCACACGCCGTCTGATTCATCTTGTCCCAGTCCTTCTCAGATATCTCCTCCGGCTTTCTTCCAGATACAGAGAGTCTTCGAGGTTTGATGCCGTCAAGGCATCCATCACCTCACATCTCCACATCACAAATTGTTTGTGTCGTCAAACTTCACGACATCAATCTTCGTCGGAAGATGACTCACAGATTTCACCGATGATTGACTACTTCTGGCCATCTCCTCAAAAGATTCCTCAAAGTAATGCGAAAAATGATTAGTGAAAATAAATCCAAATAGGAAAGATCAAATCTTTACCTCCAAAAGAAAACTGTAGACAATGTCCAAAGTGATTTTCTCCACCCAAATGAAAAACTCCCCGTCGAACCTAGAAAGCTCTGATATCACTTGTTGGAATCTCAGTAACAGAGAACAACCAGAAAATAGTAACCAATCGCACAAACAAGAAAACAAAAGAAAAAAAAAGCGAAAAACACACAAATTAACGAGGTCGGCAATTGCCTATGTCCTCAGAGCAGAAGGGAAAGAGTTCTTATTAAATCAATCAAATACAGGATACAATAGCAGGAGGAATACCCTCTTTATATAGGCATGAAGTCCTTAAAAAAAAAAAAAAAAACCAAAAAACTCTGAATTTGAATCAGAAACAAATTCAGAAACCATCATGGATTCGCCCAGAAGCAAAACGCTGTCGACAGCAAACCCAAACTCTAACAAATCTCAACTTTCCAATAAAACACTGTCGACAGCTCAAGATGTATGTTGTGGACAGCACGGTTCACTTGCAGATACGGACTAGTATCTGCAATATCGACAGCTCAAGATGACGTAGACAGCCCTGTCCTTTCTTCCATACTTTGTTTAAAAAACTCCATCCTCAATCTTTTTACTCTTTCTCCCCACACATATATGTCCATGTCGACGTGTCTGTCCCAATGCTTCTTATCTGCCTACGCTTGATAAAATGAAGAAACCGTAATTAACTCTATCTCAGACTGTTTGAGACAAAGGAGCTTCAGTATGTAAAACGGCATAATTACAAATCCGATGAATCATTAGAATTTAGATGAAACAAAATTGTGCCAGAGAGAAACAATTTCGCTAATAGAAAAAAATATTTTACTACTTGACCCAAAATGAATTCTGATTGATCCAGGAAATGATGTCGTCTTAATATTCCATCTAAAGGTCTATAGGCATGCTTTGAGTGCGAACCTGGATTAGGTACAATCATGCAAGATATGAAAACCTCTTCTCAGATGACGTTAATATTGCTGTTAAAATACAGCACCATCGCATATCTTGCATAAACAAGGAGGATTAGCATGACTAGCCCAATTACTTTTTATCTATCTATTTGCTTATTAATCAAATATGACACAAACCATATTTTCAATGAGTTGGTTCTAATTGATATTACCTGTCAAAAATATCCCCATGGCCAAGCTGTCCGCTAGTACCCCTGCGCCACGAGAACACATTTCTTCTGTCAGTAAGTGCAAGAGTGTGCCTCCAGCCACACGAGATTTGAACAACTTTCTGAAAATGACAGGTATTGAAGAAATGTGAAGACCTCTAAAGAAAATAAAATATTTAATAAAGAAATCGCATGCCGGAAACTTCAGAAAAGGTCATACCTCTTCATCAGGAAATCTAACTTGTACTGGAGAGCAGTGATCAACATTATCCCCAACACCAAGCTGTCCAAACTGCGCAAAGTAAAACACACAGGAAGCTTAGCACCAAAGGGCATGGCAAAGTCAAGAAGCAAGGGGGCACAACATGAATCATAAAAATAAGAAATCAGGTCCAGATATGTCATAAATCAGAAAAGCTAGAGTCAAAAACTTGTGGAAGGGAAAGCAGCAGCATAGAAAGAACTTTTATCCTAAAGAAACTGAATACAGCTAACATGTGCAAATAATTTTTTAGTAAATAATTAATAAAGAGACAAACTAATACATCCTTGCTCTTGTACATATGCTGCATAACCAAACTTTATGTTAAGATTATTATGTAATTTTCTAATTATTTTTTAGTCAACAATGAGTCCACACAATAGAGACTCCTTATCATGAACGGGGAATCACAAAAACTTTTGGAAATGATGCCTGCAGGCTGCAGCTCTTGAACTCATACATATTGATACAAGCAAAAGTAAAGAAGACAGGTTCACTCGAATCTTTACTAAATCCCAGACTCATTAAGATACATAAGATGGATGGATGGAAGGTGATTTGCACTCTGACTTGTTGAGGGTTATCTTCATATTTTTCCCCTCTAAATTAAAACTACTATCGTGATCCAAGACTTTGGAAGCTACCAGATACCACATAAGGTACTGAACTAGATTTTAGATTATCAAAGAAAATATTAAAAAAAAAATGCCATGATTGTTTCTTTGCATATATGAGGCGCAATACAATGCCAATTTTTTCCAAGACTAGTTAGGCTCTGATATTAACTGATACCATCAGTTGGAGACAAGGTCCTAGAAGAGTGTAAACAAGAGAACCCTTATCTTTTAAGAGAAGACCCAAGACAAAAGACCTACAATGGTCATCTGAGAAATTATTATTGAGTATGCCCCTCCTCAGAAATGAGATTTCCACAGCAACAATGGCATTGTTCCTCTATTCATAACTTGGCTTTTGTGCATATGTAGCGTTACTCCTTGATGAATGAAATAACAAGCATTCTATAAGATCTCTCAAGGTTTCCAAGGGCATCTTCATGAGAAACTAATAGACCTATTATCCTGTGGATAGGAGAAATTATAGGCCAACAGCTTTAATATCTATGCACTAATGCACAACACAACAAGCTAATGAATACAAGATTTTGTGCATGTGTGTTTCACACACAAATTAACTCCATTTTATATTTCTAAAAGTAATTAAAATTTTTAAACAGTACCTTTATAATTATATTACTCACAACTTTCATCCCTAAATTAAGAGTTATGATCTTTATTTCTAAATTATGGATTAATATTACATGCATGATAAATACATACATTATATACAAGTGTTAGTTTCTCAAAAAAAAAGGAGAAAAAATATATAAGAGGGTTAGCCTTGTAGGGGTTGCTCTACAGGTTCAAGACGTGAAATTCTACATACAATGTGGAGGTAATGTTGTGTTGAACACGTACAAATACACAAAAAAAAAGATAGCAATTAGCTCGTAGGCTTGCAGCCATGAGAAGGATGTCACAACCCCCAACTGTGAATTCCCACATCAGAAGGTGTCAAACATACAATAGTTCCAATGAACTCAATAATTAATTTTAGCAAGCATTTTGTATAGAGGAACCATTGCAACTAAGTAGAAAAAGGGTGGTGGCAAGTTCTGCAACTAACATGCGTGCACACACCCACACCCCAGCACATGTGTGCAAGCTAAGCATACGCGGGCGCGCACGCATATGAAATAAACTTGGTTCTTTCAGGAAGAATTTAGAGGCAAATCCTTTCCATTCAAATTCAATAACAAGAAAATGTTGAGAAAGACCCTCTATTGGTTTAGTCCCACATCGTCGTGAGACTACATGTGTTTTGTATTGGTTATTATATATATATAGATAGAGGATGAGACCTACACCTTATCTCTCTTTCACAATCTCAGATGCACCTTTAACATGGTATCAGAGCCACCGCCACCAAAAAACCTAATCCTAAAAGCCTAATACCAATCCCACCACCCAAAAAAAATTATTGTTCATCTTCCCAACCACCCGCCTAAAACCTTAACCCTAACTCTAACCCTTCAGCCACCGCCTCAACCACGCCGCTCTCCTCGTCATCACTCCCTCTCCAATCGTCGTCACCACCTCGTCTCCTCGCCAACATCATTGTCGTCACCCGCCGACATCACCGTTGTTGTCACCTCCTCTCCTCGCCGCCATCGCCTCCTCTCCACTCCTCGCCGCTGCTTCGTACAAATCAGCGGCTTCGTCTTCTCCCTCGTCGTCGTCACCTCGTCTTCATCTTCGTCTCCGTCGCCGTCTTCTGCCTTCATCTTCATCTCTGTCTTCGTCGCCAGCAATCCTCGCCAACAGCTCCCGACTTTGTCAAGCACTGACGACCTCGATGACAATCGCTGCTACCTGCCCTCGCCATCCCATCTTCGTTGACCTGCGCTGGCCCCGTCTTCGTCCTCACGTACCTCGGTTAGAAAAATGGGTTTCATCATTTAGGTTTCATTTAGGATTCAACAAACCCAACCCGCTTCAGTAAACCAGACCCGACCAGGGCCAACCCCAAGCCTACTGGCGCCGACCCAAACCCGACCCGAGCCGACTGAGCCACCCGCTACACTGCAGACCCGTTAAGCGCAGAACATACCCGTTAACAGTTCAGGTTTGATTTTCGGGGCATATCTCAGTCGTTCGGACCCCGATTTGTGCGATTCTATAAGCGTTAGGACCGTAAAAGCTAGAGCTACGCATTACAGCCTTCATGAGAGGGTTTGTTGTTGGCATGTCTCGTACTTATGTTGAGAATTTGGATGCTTGTATCTCTGAGCAGGAGCTTGAGAATAAGTTTCGAACAAATGGAGTTATAAGACATAATTGAGTTGCAAGAAAAGCCATTGGGCTATGTCTTTATCGACTTTGATGACAATAAAGATGCTCAAGATGCAATTCGCGACTTGGATAGAAAACGTAACTGGAGGGTTGAGCTTTCCATAACTCTAGAAGTGGTGGTGACCATAGTGAATGTGATCAAGATCATGATGGCAGCAGTTCTGACTTGAAGCGTAATGAGCCTGGTCATTTTGCTAGTGAATGTCGGCTGTAAATTGGCTCTGGAGGACTTGATAGTGGCAGTGACCGTCATTGTAATTGAAATCCTCTCAGATATCGCAGAAATCCAGGCGAGCATACTTATTTCTCTACCACTCTAGCTCAACAAGTACCCATATCTTATCTTACATCGTCAATGTCACATAATTGAATTATAGATTCACGAGCGATTGATCACATGACTGGAAATCGAAGTATTATGTCATCTTTTACTCTTACCTCTAACTCTGTAGTATTAGCAGAAGGCTCCTGCACACTCATTCAGGGTATTGGCACTACAACCACCACTACCACCCTACTCTTGTTTTATCGTGTGTTTTCGATTACCTTATTTTCTTCCAACTTATTATCAGTAAGTTAGATTATCAAGGTTTTTAAATTATATAGTGACATTTTTTTCGACACATGGTGTATTTCAGGAGCTTGGGACGAGGAAGATGATTGGCATAGGACGTGAGCAGAATGAACAGTATGAGATAGAGTTGACATCCGATCAGGTGGCTTGCATTAGCACTTTATCAGCATTTGACTACCACTGTCTGTTAGGTCACCCTTCTGTACCTACAATAAAACTTTTTGTTCCAGATTTAAGTTAGGTTTCATCCTTAGAATGTGAGTCTTGTCAGTTAAGAAGCATCATCATGTGTCTTACCCTAATCGGGTCAATAAAAAGGCTGATAAGTCATTTGATTTAGTATATTCTGATGTATGGGGTCCATATCCGCTACCTTCAAAACTAGAATTTAGGTATTTTGTTAGCTTCGTGGATGATTATTCTCAAGTCACATGAATATATCTACTAAAATCTAGTTTTGAGGTTTTTTCATATTTAAAATCTTTTATTCAGAAATAAAGAATCAGTTTAATTCTAACATTAAAATTTTAATATCTGATAATGCTAAAGAATATCTGGACAACTTTAGACGGTCTCTGGAACGAATCTTGCATCAATCCTCTTGCGTTTACATTCCTCAATAGAATGGGATAGCTAAACGTAAGAATAGACACCTTCTTGACATTTATAGGGCTCTTCTATTTCATAAACAAGCACAAAAAGAATTTGGGTCAAGGACATTTTGACAGCTAGTTACTTGATAAATCGAATGCCATCCTCTGTATTACAACATAAAATCCTATATTCCATCTTATATCTCGATGTTGATTTGTTCTCTTTGCCTTCAAAAACTTTTGGGTCTCTGTACTTTGTACATAATCATAATCCTCATAAGAAAAACTTGATTTTAGGTCTCTTAAAGGGAGTTATTTTTGCTACTTTAGAACTCAGAAATGTTATAAATATTTTTGTCCCTCTATAGATCGATATATTTTGTCTACAGATGTAACATTTTCGAGTCTAAACTTGAAGCTTCACATCTCCTTCTGCATCATAGGATGATTATGATTACCTGTTCCATCGGGAGAATTACTCAACAGTGGTGAGTCCACATCTGAGAATATGACTGATAAAAATACACTTCGATTTCAGGATTTTGATTCAAGTCTATACAAGACAAATAGCTCCTGCTCCTGTGTCACCTCCAGCCTCAGTACCAAATCTTGCGCAAGCATCAAATGAGACTGTCACCGCTCAATACATGGTAATTCTATTACTAATGATATTCAAACATAATTGTACTCATCATCCTCTCTCTCCAATTTCATTCTTATTTTCTTTTATCCTCCTCTTTCGTTCATTTATTTCTTCTTTGGACTCATGCTCGGTTCTCAAGAATGTATCAGAAGCACTATTTATTTCAGATTAGATTCAGACGATGCAGGAGAAGATGACGGTCTTAGAGTAGATTGTGACTTGGGAGTTGTCACACTTCCACCAGGAAAGAAAGTCGTTGGGTGCAAATAAGTTTACATTGTTAAGTTAAGCACAGATGGGTATTGCTCACTTAAAAGCGAGATTAGTTACTAAAAGATATTACAGGTTCATGGACTGGATTATGTGGATACCATCTCTCCAGTTGCGAAGATTACTTAACAGCGACATACCACTAGCCACTTCATTAGTTGAATATCATGAATGTCTTTCAATAGTATTCTTAATGAAAATGTTTACATGAAGCAATTATCAGGCTTTATTACTCGGGGAGAGAATAGAATATTTGTAGGTTGAAAAAGTCACTTTACATCTGAAATAGTCTCCGAGAACTTGATTTGGGCACTTTGCATCAGTAATTCAGGAGTTTGATCTCTGTCGTGCAGAAAAAAATCACTCTATGTTTTGGTGAGTACAAGAAAAGAAGAGAATCTGCTAGTTGTGTATGTGAATGATATTATGACCATATGAGATGACACAAAGGGATTGATAACCTAAACAAGTACTTGTAAAAGCACTTTCAGACTAAGAATCTTGGATCCCTGAAGTATTTCTTAGGCATTGAGGTAGCCAGATTCAAGAAGGGCATTATTCTGTCAAAGATGAATAGATACTAGACTTGCTTTTAGAGGCTAAGATGCTAGAATGCAGAAGTGTTGATTCTCGGATGGAGGTGAACACGAAGATCTAACAGATCAGGGGGAGCTTCTTGCAGATGTTGGGAGCTACAGGAGATTGATGAAAAAATTGAACTACCAAACAATGATCAGACCGGACTCACATTCGCAGTCGTATAGTGAGTCAGTTTTTGTCAGCACGAGGAATACCCACTTGGAGGCGGTAATGGAGATTTTAAGGTATATGAAGAAAGCTCCAGGAAGAAGGCTTTTCTATTTAGATCATGAATACACCAGAGTAACAGACTTCTCAAATGCAGATTAGGCAGGGTGCTCTTTTAATAGGAGGGTAACCACATGATATTGTAGCCTTCTTGGAGGAAACCTTGTGTCATGGAAGAGTAAGAGCAGAGTGTGATCCTCGGTCCAACTCAGAGTCGGAGTTAAGGCAATGACAATGGACATTTGAGCTAATCTGGATCAGAGATTTATCGACAGAGATGATTTTCCTCCAGAGTATCCCATGAGACTATATGGTGACAAAAGACAGTAATACACATTGCTAAAAATATTGTGTTCCATGAGAGAACCAAACATATTGAGGTTGATTGATATAATTTGTAAGAAGCTTGAAGAAAGATCATTGTGGCGAAGCATGTATCATCAGGACACCAGTTAGCAGATTTTCTTATCAAACCACTTGGTAGAACACGGGTAGATTTTATGTGACAAGTCGGGCATGTTATGATATACATGTTCCAGCTTGAGGAGAGTGTTGAGAAAGACCATGTATTGGTTTAGTTCCACATTGTCTGTATGTGTTCTGTATTAGTTATTATATATAGACTAGAGTATGAGGCCTAAACCTCATCTCTTCTCTCCAAATCTCTGATGCACCTTTAACAAAAACCAAATAGAAGATCCACTCCAAGTTGATTTATACCAATAATAATGTCCAATGTTTTAAAACAGATCAAGTAATTAATGTTTTTCCTTATGCATCCCACACACAAAAAGGACATCCAAAAATAGCAAGTGGTTTCAATAATGTTTGCGACCTATCAAAAACTGGTGTGCAAGGGTTTGAACTGTTTAAGATCAAGACCCAAGGATTTGATGTTGAATTTTGTATGACCTAAATATATACATCTAAGCAACTTGTCACTTTTGATCATTGGTTTTTGAGCAAATTGATGCATAGGTAAAAAAGATTAAAAGTGCTTTATTTTGGTTCTCGGGCACTCCAAATAAAGAAAGACAAATGTCAATACAAACATATCGTCAAAGTTAACTTCCCCACTTATCAAACTTCAACATGAAGAATTTGCATCTAAATTCTTGTTAAAGTAGCCCGCCGCCCTCAATATGTGTTTAAGTGTAATACACATACATTTGTAATGTTATATGCATTCATGTTTTGCCAAACTTCAATACATGGCGAAGAGAGAGAGGGATCTGTACCTCAGCTGACAGCTGAGAGAGGCTCTCTCAGCTAGCACTTCGTGGCTTAATTTTAACCCCAATTTTGGCTGCTGGTACCATGGTCGCAGTTTTATATGATGATTGTGATTAAGTCGCAGTGTTTTTATGAAGACTGCAGCCATGGTCGCAATCTTTTCTAAGGATTGCGACCAAGGTCGCAGTCTTTTTCTGAGTACTGCTACCATGGTCGCAGTCCTAATTTCACTGAAAATATTTGATTTTTTAGGACTGCGACCATCTTACAGTGGGACGGGATCATGTTGCAGTAAGTTTGTGATCATTTTAAGTGACTGCTGAGAGAGTCTCTCTCAGCTATCGACTGAGGTACATTTTTCACACAACACACACACATATATATATATAAGTACCATATTTAGAAAGTTATATAGTTGTAGGTGACAATCATGGCAATAAATTAACTTTAACAAAAATGAAAAACATCCAATAAGAAGATAGCAACTTGTGATCCCTTCCCATTTTCCTTCGCATCGTCATCACCAAGCCCATGTGTAACTTCAAGAATCCAGATAAAAATAGAAAAAGAGAACCAAACTGCATACAAAATCAACGACCACAAATTCAGTCACCGACCACTGCAGAGATCACTTCAATCAAGGGTTGCTTTCACATTTCAAACCAAAACAAACACCACATCAAAACAGAATCATCAAGAACTGGCGCGCTTACATAGCAGGGGCAACAGAGTGGCTAGCCAGCGGAGATGAGCACCACCTCGCGAGACGGTGCGGTGTGTTAGATTTTAACATGAATAAAATAGGATCAATTGCTTCTATGCATAGATACCAATATCATGTATAATAGATCTTAAGATAGGACTTAAATAACATATCTTTTAAAGGATGATGAACTATAGAGAACCTTTAGAAGACATACCTCTTGGGAAATTGATCAAACTGTACCCGGATTTGAATCTTCGCTGAAGGAACGAGATGGAGAGCCTTCTCTCTACTAAACCTAGCCTCATATGGGTAGAGAATAATACTTGGCTGCAGAGAGGGATTTCCTCTCTATATATAATCCTTGATTAGTGGCCTTCTCATAATGCCCCTAAACCCTAATTAGAGAGTAGTACCAGATCCCACCGACCTTTACAACTTAGTGCACCTATTAGACACACCTAAATGTTGACTAACATAAATTGCACGTGTGTTATGATATGGGATAGGAAATAGGGTATGAATCGATCATCAGGAAATATCTTACACGGTGAGCTCCCCGACGGGTGCGCTGACCTGGGCTCCGTCGTCCTCCATGGACGAAGCTCCTGCGCGTAGAGAGCGAGAGAGATTGAGAGGGAGAGGGAGGGAAAACGAGAGCCAATAAATAATGAGAAAACGAAAAAAGGTAGAAACTTTTACTGGAAGAGCATAAATTTTACTGGAGAGTCATTTTCACGGACAGGTGTACGCATAAAAAACTCTACGAGCTCGCCAAGCGCCACTCTCCACACCACACAGAAAAGCTTTTCTAGGGTCATGATATTTCCACCCCAATGAATGATGAAGGCACCCAAAAATTATTACAAGTGTGTCATTATTTTTTTTTTTGACAATTTCACCCTTGATGAAAAGTCAAAATGTCGCTTTCTTCATCATCCTCGTCCCCCCGCTCCCTCTCCCCTCCCCTCCCTCCCCTCCCCTCGCTCCCCCATATCTCCTCCCCCCCCAATGATCTCCACCCCAAGAGCTGTTCAGTCGGAAATGGTCGAATAGTTGGGAGGAGATCGGGGGGAGGCCAGTAGGGGAGGGGTTGGGAGAAGGGCGGGAGGAGGGGAGGAAGAGCAAGGGAGGCCGAGGAAGGGAGGGGGAGGAGGCGGGAAGGGGGAAGGGGAGAAAAGGAGGAAGCGGAGGAAGAAAAAGAAGAGGAAGAAATGGGGGAGGAGAAGGGGAGGGAGGGGGTTCGCCAGCGATGTGGGAGGCCTGGGGGAGAAGGTGGTCGCTGGCGAGGGGGACCGGGGGTCGCCAGCATGGACGAGAGAGGAAGAGGAGGAGAAGAAGATAGAGTTTTGGCCATTTTTTTGGATGGGGTGCCTTTATCACAAAATGGGGTGCCTTAGTCATGAGGT
>JAVJIF010017616.1:0-104343 GCA_038442645.1 Agave tequilana
AAAATGCAAGTCTACATAATTAAAGTATTTTACTACAAAAAGAAACTAGCTAATCATATGCATGTATAGATCTAACTAGAGCTAAATTTTTAAGTGGAGAAGTTATCAAATCATAGGCAATCTCCAAAATAGGTACCTCTTTGATAGCGATACAAGTGACGATTTATTCGTTGAGCTTTGATGCATCCCACCACCCCGGGCACCATCTCCCCCTAAGTCTTGGAGGAGGACGACACACCTGTATCACTCAAACTTGGTGTATTTTTTGGTACCCAAATCTTTTTGGGTCCTATAGAGTGTGACCATGGATCAACACCAAATAAATTAGAACTATAATTTGACAAAAATTCTTTTCTGAAACAAAAGCGAGTTTTTTCAAAACTTGTTTTTCCGAAACTTGATTTTCTGAAACTTTGTTTTTCTGAAACGATAAGAAACATAGTAGTATATTTTGTTTGAAAACATGAAGGAATATGAAATGTGAGTGTGTGTGTGTCAATCCCAAAAGCTATCAACCTCTATCATCTTGGTTTTAACAAATGACTATAAATCCTAACTGAAAATGGAAAAGTAAACATACAAATCTTGAAATAGTATTCTGGATATTGCTTGATCCTTGAGCTCTTATAGTGTGCTAGACTTTGGGATCTAAATTTTCTTGCCTTCCAAATGTGTGAGTCTTGTGATAGAGCCGAAATGCAAACATAAATTTACCTAAAACTTATTAAACAATTTTGTTAATACATAACTATATATGGTTTGTTATCATCAAAATTAGGGCTAATGGCCTTTGAGCCAACAGTTTCCCCTTATAATTACCTTAAATATGAGGAGTTGACAACTGATTACTGAACAACTGATTACCAAAAACTCTAGTGGTTCAGACTTGATTCCAAAACCCTAGAACTTGTAATCGCAAGAGCACTCTATTGAATTCATTTTAATCTTCAGACATTATAGTAAATTCTCTCTCTTTCGTGATTTTTTCTTTCAGATTTTTATGTAAATTTTTGTTGTCTGCGATTGCTACACCTGTCCACTCACTTACAAACTCGCTTACAATTCGTGGTGTGGTAAAATTCCCTGAGAATTTACCTTCACACTTATCTTGATATGAATGAGAGCCTTGGGAGTTAAAGAGTATAGCATAAAGTAAAGTCTTAATTAGAACTTCAAAAATATTAAAGACAGAGCATTAGAGAGATAAGAGTGGGAACAGTTTGAGGGGATAATGGTACTATGCCCTATTTAAACAATCGTCTCCTCTCAAAAAGGGGGGTTAATGAGAGCTTGTTTGATTGATTTGTCAAATCATTTAAAGAACAAAAAAGTGAATTGATGTGAAATGGTAAAGTGTTTATCAGAATCAGTGATAGAATAAACGGGTTGTTCCCCATCTGAACCCGTTACTGTAGCGACGGGTCGAATTTTTGTAGCAAATGAATTGATGACTTAAACTGATTTTTCCTTTTTCTTCTTGTGGAGTGGGTTCGATTCGGGTTTGTTTTTTTTAAACCCGAACTGAACTTCCCTTCTTTTTCTTCCTTTTTGCTTGCAGGTACAGGTGGGTGGCCGGTCGGCAATGTGAGGCAGGTCAGAGACTCCTCGGCGATGATGGCAGAGGTCCGATGAGATCTCGGCATCAACGAGAGGCGAGTGTTCAGGGCGCTGACGGGGTCATGGACAAGACGAGGAGGTGGTTGTGATCGGGTTTTTTCAAAGTCGGATTGCCTGAGGTAAGGGATGGCAAGGTTTGCAGGGGCTGTGGCACTTGCAGGCGAAGGAGAAGAGAGTTGGGACAGGTGGCATTGCTGGAGATGAGATGAAGGCGTGGGTGAGGGAGGAGGAGATGGTGGCGGTTAGGTGATGGGTCACGACGAAGATAAGAAGAAGAGGGAGGAGAAGAATATGAAGGGGGGTTCTTGGGGGAGGAGATGACGAGGGATAAGAGGGCAAGCATGATGACGTTGGTGGCAGGGAAAGAGAGAAGATCAAAGAGAGGGTCGACGACTGTTTGGGGAAGAAGAAAGAGGAGAGAGAAAGGAATTAGGTTCGATTTTTAAAAATAGAATGTAATTCTAATCAAAGCTTTGAGATAACACAAATCTCACAAGTAACACTTTATCAAAATTCTTCATCATTATTTAAACCTAAAACAAGAGTCTATTAATAGACTTACAAATTTGTAGTTTCAAAGCACAACTGATGTGATATAAGATTAAAAGAAAATACAACTACTAATAAAAAATACATGAAAATCTGTACAGAGATTAAATAAAAGCAAATGAGCGGATCCTTGAATTGCTCGAATCAAACTTGAGTTGCACGACCTCATCGTCTTGGTTCACGCGTCATGACTGGATGCCTGCATTGGAATAGTGTGAAATTTAAGGAATAGTCAAAAGGCTAATGCACTAACTTAAAACTTAGAGAAGAAGCGCGATAAAGGTAGCGATAATATATTCATCTATTCATTTTGTTAAGAGTAGTGCCTTCTCTTTTTGAAGCAGTATTACTTTTGTATCTTGCATCTTCAGTCGGAAAAGTTTTCCACAAGATTTTATTTATAACTGCTTATATTCCATCAAAAAGTTTTTTTTCTGTATACTGCATCTAATCATGATTCATTTTCTGACAGATATGAGAACAATTTCTCGTTTGACATTTGTTTTCGGTAATGTTCTCTTCAGATTAATAGCACACGAAATGGGTTAAACTCCTGGAGGGAAGTGGGAAACAGACAGAGAGAAGACATGACGGCCCATTCAAATATAATTGATTTCGGATACACCGAAACATGTCTCTGCTCGAAGACTGTTTATCCATCTTGTCTGCACTGTCCTTGAGTAGGACGGAGGCTATGCGAAAGCGAAACAACTGAGCACTGTAGTCCCTGTTTCTCTGATTACAGCGAAGTGTTTTTTGTCTCCTTGATATCATGTAAGCTAAACACTACAAGGGGGCATCCTTATAGGGTGGCCCTCTCTCCTTCAAGGTTCAATGTGTTGAGGTTGGAGGACCACAGAACTATTGAAGTGTTGATTGCTGGTAATTTCTGGCAAATCAATGGTATCTTTTGATAGCATTGGTCTTCAATCAATAACTCAAAGATTGTTGGTAGGATTACATATTCACTTGTTTAAGCAGAGTACTAAATCTATGGGATCGGATGACAGAAGCATGGCTTTCTCCATCACAAAGAGTCTTTTGACCCACCCGATCATGGATGATGGTATTTTTCGATTATCCTTCATGGTGATGCTGCTCAAATTCTCAGGAGGACGTCAGTATATACCAAAGAAAATATGGATGTTAACACGCTGAAATTATTCACTTGAAAATTAGATATATTTGTCATGGATGACACAAGCGAGAATGGTGAATAATTCTTGATTACTGATGATCTAGGGATGATTCGATCCAATGGAAAGCTAGCGACATGATCACATTGAACATGCACAGGAATTCCTCAGTTGATCATCGTGAAAGTGGAAACCAGTAAGCAGTCATCCATGAAACTTTCTCACCTTTGACCCCACTGTATGTGAAAGCTAACATCATAGCGGTATTTATGTGCTTTCATTTGCATTTCCCTGATTTATAGTGGTAACACAAATTGAGCTTTGTTGTTAAACTGTTACATACAATATTTGCACACATTCTGTAGTACAGAACTTGAGTGTTATTGACATAACAACCCCAATGCTGTTTTCTCCAGGGAGTTCATTTGGCTAAATTTGGATTTTTTTTATATTAGCGAACAGTTTAAATTATGAACACTTGTGATCTGATCCTTTTGTAACTAACACTATTTCTCTTGTGTATTGTACTCATAATTACTTTACGTTTAAAATGAATCGCAACCATCTGTAAAGTAGTGGACGGTTACGATGTGAACTTCAATCGTCCTTTAATCCTAAGGTAGATGAGAGAATCTGAATTTGTCTCGTTTAAGTACACATAAAAACTCTTGTGAAGAATCTTGGCACCTTTTATTACTGACATGTATTACTAACTCTTGGAAGTTGTTGACATAACAAGGGAGACAAACGTGAGGTCTTGTAGAAATAAATAGTTAGCTCAACCCGTTTTCTCTAGTGTTCATCTGGGTCAGATTTGGATCTTCTCATCTGCTGTTAGAACTAGTGAACGTTTTCGACAATCTTAACATCAATTATTATATTAACACTTGTGATTCGGTATTTTCAACTTACACTTTATCTACTCATGTGTTATACTCAGAAATTCTTTTATATTAAAAAACTAGAGATTTTTCCCTAAAATCTATTATATTTTGATATTAGTCCCTCAATCTTGTAATTATTCGTTAATCTCTCAATCCTATTAGTTACAACAATTCGGTTTTTCTGTTAGAATTTCGTCCAACAGCTAATTCTAGTTGGGTTTGATGTTAACTAGGGTTAACTTTCTCACTCTCCTATCCTACTTACTCCCACTGAGTTGCAGTTAGTCTTTTCCTCTCCCTCTCTATCCCCCCATCTCTTCCCCGCCGTCAGAAAGCTATGGCTTCACTCCGCCAGCTAAAATCTCCGCGGTTAATCTCTCTCTCTCTCTCTCTCTCTCTCTCTCTCTCTCTCTCACACACACACACACACACACAGCACACACACACACAACACACACACACACACACATCTCGCACACACCCAAATTTCAGATCCTATGGCAATGACTGAGCTCAGTTGACTGGTCAAAGGTAAATTTGGTTTTTTCTTTTCGTAGAATTGATGTTTTCTCTCGCTCACTCCTTCCTCTTTGTGTTGTAGAAGGAACCAACTACACTCAATTTCAGGTCTGATTGGCCATGGCCGAGCTCACTTGAGTGGAAAATAAATGTATTTTTTGTGAATTTTGTAGAATTGATATTCTCTCTCACTCACTCCTTCACTTTGTGCGATAAAGAACCAATTACTCCAATTTCAAGTCCGAATGCCATGGCTGAGCTCACTGAGTGGGACAAAGTAAATTTTTTTGTATTTTCTGGAGTATTGATGTTTTCTCAAACTCACTCCTCCCCTCGTTGGAGATTTTTTTGTATTTTTCTGCCATGTCTGAATTTCACTGAGTTGTGAAGTCCCACTATCAACTGTGAATGTATCAGTGTGAATTCATTTTTGAGTTGTAAATTAATGTCTGAGTTGTCTGAGTTTGTGAATCATGTCTGAGTTGTGAGTTCATGTCTCAGTCGTGAAATCCCAATATCAACTCAATGTTGTTTCAAATCTCTCACTATCAATTCATGTCTGAGTCTGAGTTTATTGTGAGTTTTATTTGTGATTTATTTTGAGTTCAGTGTGAAGTGGGTAATTTAGTTATAATTAGCCATGTCTGATTTATTTTTAGTCTGAGTTCATGAAGCTTTCGAAGTTGTTTGCTTAGCTCACTGATAAAATGGCTGAAGCTATCAAAGCTTTAGCTATCTTTCGAAACTGTTTGATCAGATCACTGTAAACTGCGAGCAACTTTCAAAAATTGACGTAAAGCTTCGTAAGCTGTTCACCAGTCATTTAGAGGGAAAGTGGCATGAAGCAACAAGCATACAACAAGGGTTCAAGCATACAACAAACAACAAGCATGAGCACATTCTCAGAGTATCTGATTGTGGCCCATGAAATGAACTGAAGCAATCAAACTGGTACAGTTACACATTCAAACACAAACTGAACATGTACACATCTCCCTCCCCCTCTCTAGTTGGAGCTGATACAGCCATCTTACTCTCTCGTCTCTCTCTCTCTCTCTCTCTCTCTCTCTCTCTTCTCTCACCACACACACACACACACACACACACATCACACACTTACAGATCTCTCTCTCTCTCTCTAACTGGACTGATTCAGTCCACATCAGTTGCATATCAGCTTTATAAAACAGAAGAGCACTGCAAATGCACAGAATTATCCTCATAAAACACAACACTGATCTATTTTACTTGACAATTTCTCAATTTTCTTTTCAATCTTCAATGGTCTGTTTTAGCATCATCAACCAAGCAAAAAAAATCCACAAACCTTGCAAGAAAGAACTTTGTAATTAGCACACCGCAAAACTGAAGCTCTCTGTTCTCTCCTTGCTTGAGGTCGCAGTGACAACGTTTCATTCTGCTTGGGCTTACACCTTCACTGAAAATTGATGATGTCATTTCAAACAGAGAAAAGAAGTTGGGTTTGAGGATTGGAGGTGTTGGGTTTCAATAGAGAAGAAGGTGGTGGCTGATCTAAAAACTCAGCATTTTGGACCGTGGGAGGGGCTATTGGGGGTTAACAAAATCGGTTAGCCACCAACGGAATATTCTCTGAAATTGGATGGCAAATAACTAGAGGGACTGACTGGTGTAACTAATAGGATTTGAGGGCTAACGAATTATTTACAAGATTTGAAGGATTAATATCAAATATGATCGATTTTAGGGACAAATATATAAAATCTAAAAATAAATCATAACTATCTACAAAACAGTGGATGATGATGACATTAATCTGAGTAGTCTTCTAATCCTAATGTACAAAAAGAGAGCTGGGGTAAGTTATAAGTTTTTAAACTTTGTTAAATGTGTGTTTTGTGTAATTAATAAGAACAAGCATCATGCATGTGTCTGTTCTCTTAGTTATATGTCATGCAATAAACCTAGGAGTCTCCACATAGAATGTAGATGACACACCAACATGTGATCATGCCCTGAGACAACACCACCAAATGCACTGCAGATGACATTCCAACATGTGACCTTGCCATTGAGACATGAAATCACATAATAAAAATATAATGTTTATCTTGGGATATTAGCAGCCAATGGGAGTTGAGAGACAGAGAGCAGACAGTGTCACGTGAAGTGATCCTCCCTTAGTCTCTACAGTAGCGTATTGTGAAACATGCAGGTGATGAAGACTCAACAACAGAATCAAATCCACACCCTAATTATGTAAAATATAGTAAAAATTACAATCTAAAGTGGAAATCTGAGGACAATCAAGTCACTCAACTCTACTAAGGTCCTTAAGAATCCAAACAAGTGAGAAGAAGAACAAAGATTTCACTACATACACTTTATTATCAGTTCCCCTTCTTCCTCTGACAAAAGCTGCTTGCTCGTCAGAAATCACTTAACTAAGCGATAATCTTTTTATGTCAGTGAATAGTTAGGCGAAAATCGGCAAATTTAAGTCAAAAGTCGTTAGGCACCTCCATTACTAGTACGTACTGTTGGTTATCTGCTTAACAGAAATCAATCTGACAACTAATCAAGATCACTGAGATATCAACAATCTAATTGGCCAGGTCGGCAAATATCAGGTGGGAGGTTTTCCGTTCCATAGAACGTTCCTTATTTAAGAACCACCTTTCAATTTCCTTCCTTGGTTAAACACCATTAGACTGAATCTAAATCAGTCTCGATATACTATAAAGTATATCCCCTGTATAAAGGACTTAATCCACTTATACAGTATTTGGAGTGAGGTACGCTTAGAGCGAATCTCCTTAAGACAATTACGTCCCCCGCACCGGTGCTAACGGGATAATGGACGTTGGTCTCCCAAGATACAACACTCCTTCACGGTATTTGGATAGCACTACAAATCACCGTACGGTCGAACCGTAGTCAACCAGTACCTTCACAGGATCGTTGAAGCAGCGGGACAAGGACAAATTTCGAATGAATATTTGCCTTTACTTTAGAGTAGCACCCACTATTGAGGACGAAGGAAGGTTGAAGAATATTCTTCTTCAGAAGTACCAGATTCAGACAACAATTCTATAAAAAATCTGTTGAATTTTCTGATCCCTCTTTCAGAACGAATTTTGCAGAATCTCCTTTGGAAGTCGCATCGGATTCCCACTTCTCGCTGGAAGTAGCTTCAGAACTCCACTGCCAGTTCAGAACTCTGAGAGAGAGAGAGATTTATTTCTCGCTGTTGGTGTTGGTGTGTTTTCAATTGAGAATCCGGAGCGCTATTTATAGCGCTCCAGGAGGGGCCAACGGTCCGAACCCAACGAAAGGTTGCAACCTTTCGACCCAACAGTCACAACTGTTGGCTGCCTAACTGACGCACCCAACAGTCACAACTGTTGGCAGTCCAACAGTTGCAACTGTTGGCATTCCAACAGTTTAGTCCCATTTTGGCTTTGAATTAGGCAATCTTTAGACTTGAATATCTCATTCATTCGAAGTCGGAATTGAACATGTGAATATACCACGTTCATCCCCAATGGAAGGAGAACACACTCCAACCATCATCCAATTGATTCGATCAACGGATCTCGCCATAATTCAACTCAAAGATTCGCATTTATATTCTTCAATTCCAACAATCCCCCACAATGAATGGAGATTCAAGGAAATGACACACAAAGAGACTGACTCTATTGTGAAAGGTACTTGAGAAAAGAAACTGCATAAGGATAGGTGAACTAGGTCTTGAACCTTCCATAGCGAAATCTTTATCGGACTTACTGGCTAATCAGTGAACTAGGTCTTGAACTGTTAGCCGTTAGTGTAAGCCAAGTTAACAAGCTTCACACAGTGACTTTCCAAATTAACTTTGGTTCTCGGTTGTGTCCGTTTTGGCCCTGGACATTCTTGGTTTCAGAGAGTATCTTTAGGAATAACAGCCTCCATAGAAATTCCCAAAGAGCCGACCCAACTCTATACTCACATAGGTGATGGACCTATTAAGAGTAGTCTACTCTACTCCACTTGTTTAGTAACAAGATATAGGCATCATTAAAAGCGTTAAGTTTATCCTTAATCCACTTGTAGAAAAGCACTTATGTGCACCTTAGGAATGGATTGGAGTCAAGCTCCCAAGTGCTTACTTGCTGAGTCAATCATAACTAGTTTTTCCTCTTGAACTTAGTCCGTGGGATCTCCAGTCGCTAAGTGAGGTTTCCATTAAGCTGACTCGGTAAGGTTAGGCTTTTAGACCCATTCCCCTCGATGCGCAGTTTATACGCTCTCCACTTAAACCTTTAGTAAGCGGATCCGCTAAATTATCCTTTGATGATACAAAGTCAATAGAGATAATTCCATTTGAGAGCAACTGCTTCACGGTATTATGTCTACGACGAATATGTCTAGACTTACCGTTGTATATAACATTTTGTGCTTCTGGGGTTGACATAGCCTCTTTAAATGTTTGAGGCTCGCTTTCAATAGCGTATGCTATGAAATCTGGACCAAAAGATTTTGAGATTCTAGATCTCTGACTTCTTCTTGGTTCAATTTCCGTATTAACAATCGGTTCCTTGGGGCTTTCGTCCCTGAACGCCATCTCATGTGTTCTTTTCCCAGAAGTCTTATCTGTTTCCCGTTTATATGGAAAAATATCTTCAAAGAACACAACATCTCTAAATTCGATAATCATGTTTACATGAATATCTGGTATTTCTGATTTATGAACCAAAAATCTATAGGCACTACTATTCGAGGCATAGCCTATGAATATGCAGTCCATAGTTTTTGCTCCCAACTTAGTCTTTTTAGGTAATGGTGCCAGTACCTTTGCAAGGCACCCCCACATTTTGAGGTAATAGTAGGAAGGTGTCCTTCCATGCCATAACTCGAATGGTATAAGACTAAGTTTCTTATGGGGTACTCTATTTAGAATATAATTTGCAGTTAATAGAGCTTCCCCCCACAAGTTCTGCGGAGCTCCAGAACTTACGAGCATGGAATTTACCATCTCCTTCAAAGTTCTGTTCTTCCGTTCAACAATTCCATTTTGCTGAGGAGTATATGGTGCTGTTGTTTGATGTATTATACCAAAACTAGCACATAACTCACTAAAATCATTTGATTCATATTCTCCGCCTCTATCATATTTTAGAATCTTAATTTTCTTGTTGAGTTGATTCTCAACTTCGGCTTTATATGTTATAAACATATTTATTGCCTCATCCTTACTGTTTAAAAGATACACATAACAGTATCTTGTACAGTCATCAATAAAAGTAATAAAATACTTTTTACCGCCTCTAGTTGGCATAAACTTCAAGTCACACAGATCGCTATGAATTAACCCTAAAGGTTCTGTATTTCGATCTATTGAGTGAAATGAATTTTTTGCCAACTTGGCCTCAACACAAATCTCACACTTGTGAATTTCTTCCAAGTTGAGTTTAGGAATATATCCTAGATCAGACAAGTTCTTTAATGACTTGTAATTTACATGCCCTAATCTAGCATGCCACAAAATAGGTGACTCAAGCAAATAAACAGAAGATTTTCCTTTATTTATAAGCTTCGGGTACAAATACACAGACTTTTTGTCTACCACTGCAACATAGTCTTTAAAAAGACCATCAACAAGATTCTTGTTCTATTTGAGACGGCTGCGACATTCATTCGCCTTATGCCCCTCTTTGTTGCAGATGTAGCAAGTTCCCTTAAAGCGCATGTTCTTACCTTCCTGGACCTTGCCTTTGTACCCCTAGGAAGTCTTCTTCCGCTTTAAGCCTTTGGAAGTAGACGCTTTCCCCTTTGAGTTTTCGATCACATTAGCTTTTGCTTTGTAGAAGTTCTTACTGCTCCTTTTCTCGGACTTTCTATTATCCTCCTCGAATCGAAGCCTCACAATGTGATCTTCCAACTTCAACTCCTTTCGCTTGTGCTTCAGGTAGTTCTTGAAATCTCTCAATGCAGGTGGGAGTTTCTCCACGATAGTAGCAACCTGAAAGGTTTCAGGTAGGATCATACCTTCGGTTTCTATCTCGTGCAAGATAAGTTGGAACTCTTGCACCTGACTGATTACAGTCTTGCTGTCCACTATTTTGTACTCCAGAAATCGTCCTACGATGAACTTCTTGGTACCAGCATCTTCAGTCTTGTACTTCTTGTCAAGACTGGCCCATAACTTCTTTGCCGTTGTAATAGGACTATAGACATTGTAAAGAGAGTCATCTAGTCCATTTAAAATATAATTTCGGCAAAGGAAGTCACATTGAGTCCATGCATCAGTTGCAGGCTCTGGTGGAACTTCTTGCATGAATCTGGCCAGATGAAGAGTGGTCAAGTAGAAGAGCATCTTCTGTTTCCACCTCTTGAATTCTGTGCCATCAAATTTTCCTGGCTTCTCCGGCTTCGGGTTAGGAAGTGGAGTTGGCATCAAAGCTTGTAGCTGCATGTTTAGTGCCTTACTTAAGCTATCTTGATTTGTCTCAGACATTTTCTGCAAGTTCAAGCAGAACAGAAGTAAGAAACGATAATTGTCTTAAGATTGTTGGTTATCTGCTTAACAGAAATCAATCTGACAACTAATCAAGATCACTGAGATATCAACAATCTAATTGGCCAGGTCAGCAAATATCAGGTGGGAGGTTTTCCATAGAACGTTCCTTAATTTAAGAACCACCTTTCAATTTTCTTCCTTGGTTAAACACCAATTAGACTGAATCTAAATCAGTCTCGATATACTATAAAGTATATCCGCTGTATAAAGGACTTAATCTACTTATACAGTATTTGGAGTGAGGTACGCTTAGAGCGAATCTCCTTAAGACAATTACGTCCCCCGCACCGGTGCTAACGGGATAATGGACGCTGGTCTCCCAAAATACAACACTCCTTCACGGTATTTGGATAGCACTACCAAATCACCGTACGGTCGAACCGTAGTCAACCAGTACCTTCACAGGATCGTTGAAGTAGCGGGACAAGGACAAATTTCGAATGAATATTTGCCTTTACTTTGGAGTAGCACCCACTGTTGAGGACGAAGGAAGGTTGAAGAATATTCTTCTTCAGAAGTACCAGATTCAGATAACAATTCTATAAAAGAATCTGTTGAATTTTCTGATCCCTCTTTCAGAACGAATTTTGCAGAATCTCCTTTGGAAGTCGCATCGGATTCCCACTTCTCGCTGGAAGTAGCTTCAGAACTCCACTGCCAGTTCAGAACTCTGAGAGAGAGAGAGATTTATTTCTCGCTATTGGTGTTGGTGTGTTTTCAATTGAGAATCCGGAGCGCTATTTATAGCGCTCCAGGAGGGGCCAACGGGTCCGAACCCAACGAAAGGTTGCAACCTTTCGACCCAACAGTCACAACTGTTGGCTGCCTAACTGACGCACCCAACAGTCACAACTGTTGGCAGTCCAACAGTCGCAACTGTTGGCATTCCAACAGTTTAGTCCCATTTTGGCTTTGAATTAGGCAATCTTTAGACTTGAATATCTCATTCATTCGAAGTCGGAATTGAACATGTGAATATACCACGTTCATCCCCAATGGAAGGAGAACACACTCCAACCATCATCCAATTGATTCGATCAACGGATCTCGCCATAATTCAACTCAAAGGTTCGCATTTATATTCTTCAATTCCAACACGTACGCTACTTAGCACTAAACAAAGATTAACAACTATAATTAACTTTTCATCACATTGTAAGAGTATGAAAGAATCAAAGAGGTTGATGAGAAAAGAGAGCATAAGTATCAAAGTCTTAAAGAAGCATTAACATATGAAATAAGAGCATCTTAGCTTGCTTAGATAACTGTAATTAAAGGACAAGCTACATCTGTTCATTTTTCCGAAATATGCGATGGAATTGCAAAATTCTTCATGTCGATTTCATCAACGCGAAAAAAAGAAGGAAATTCTCCAACAACAAGATAGATTTAAGCCAAAAAAGGGGTCCGGATGTTGAAAGCAAAATCCTGATGACACGAAAGAAGAACATCAGTGCGTTTTCGTTGTTGAGTGTGATTGATTACCTTAATGTAATCAGTTTCGACCCAAGATGCTCGCGGAATCGAATCAGTTCCATGCCACCCGATAGTGTACAAAAAATTTCAATGATTTAAAGATGTTACATTACTTCATTCACATAGAAGCTACCCGCGATACGTACTTTTGTTTGAAAGCATTATATTTTCTTCTCTCATTTTCATTCAAGATTCGTTTACAGTATTACATCCAGTCCAATCCGCCGCCTCTGAAGGTGGCCATGTCTCTGGCGCCGGACAATCGTGTAGAATCTTTGCAACCTAGGACCCACGCACACATGAGCACAAAACCCTAACTTTTTTTTTGTTTTCAAAAAAATAAAAATAAATTATCTCATCTTTTAAACCTACACTTTCACTATATATACCTCCATCACTCGTTCTTTTCAGCCCAAATCAAACTTCTTCTCATTCTCATTCTCACTGTAGTAGTGATTGATTGAAGGGGAGAGAGCGAGGAGCGAGAGTGCAGGATATGTCTGGAGTTTGGGTGTTCAAGAACGGCGTGGTGAGGCTTGTGGAGAACCCTGCAAGCGAGCACTCTTCCACTGCTCGCCGCAAGGTCTTGCTCCACACGCCCACCAACGAGGTCATCGCCTCCTACTCCTCCCTCGAGAGGAAGCTCATTGGGCTGGGTGGGAGAGGTACTACGACGACCCCGATCTCATTCAGTTCCACAAGCAGTCATCCGTGGACCTCATCTCCCTCCCCAAGGACTTCCAGTACTTCAAGTCGATGCACATGTACGATATCGTGGTGAAGAACCGTGATTCGTTCAGAGTCATCAACATATAGGTTGAAGACAGAGTATGAAGATGAAGAGATGAGATTGGTTTGCGTGGCTTCCATATTCTAGCTTGCTAGGGAAGCTTGAATTTTCCTATTTTGCATTGAGTGGGTGCTTGATTTTAACCAAACCACTAAAAGGTTTTTTTTTTTTTTTTGGCATATGGTCGTGTTTGATGTTGTGAGGAGTTTACTCTTGTTGTTGTTTTGTATGATCTTTTTGTTTCTGTATGCACATTGTGCATGTACGTGATTGTGAGATGTTATTTATGTATAGCAATGAGAGACAGATTTCGTCTGTGCTCATTGATGTTAACGTTTCCTCTCTCTCTCTCTCTCTCTCTCTCTCTCTCTCTCTCTTCATGTGTTCTCTCTCAATCAATATTCACTCAATTAGCTTGAAAGTTTAGTTGTCGGTAGTACTGTCTTGGACAGGGAAAACGGGAGGTCACGTGAAGTGAACCCAACCTGCGACCGGGAAGGGGACACGTGGGGGCGATGCGGGGGCACGAGAAACTTGCTCGCCATACAACGACAGTGACACAGGTATAAGTGCGAAATGAGGGGGAAAAATGGGGAAAATGTTAGAAATTAAGATTTTTTTTAAATAAATTTTTCAGCGTTTAGTTGTAATGTGCCAGTGTAACTGAAAAAGTATATTGTGTTTCTGATATTTGATTAGTAATGTGAACGTAGAAATGAAAAAGTTGGCCACAAAGTTGATCACAAAATATTACTAAAATAAATATTAATTAAAAAGTTTTTTTGGACTGTAATTAGACTGCAAGTGGGATTTACATGACTACAAAATTAACTGTTTGAGTTACAGCTTATTATAAATGAGATTTATATAACCACAAAATTAAATGTAACACATTGCAAGTGAAAAAATGATAGTGTAAAAGAGAGAGGTAAAAAGGAAAAACAAAATGAAAAAAGAAAAGGGGTTTTTCTATTTTCTTTTTTCACATCCAAACAAACACTGGATGTGAGAAATGAGTTTTCCCGCTTTCACTTTTCCCACTTCTGCTCCAAACCAACCCGACAGGGTTAGCTTGCTGGTAACACCTTTCTCTCCTAAGGAGGAGATTTCATGTTCTCACATGGTTGTCTGAATGGGAATTTAATTTGGATAATTAATGATTGGTGCATGTGTATAAGTTGGAGTGTAGCCTCCATCCTGTTTCTCAAAAGACTTTTCGCTATCATATTATGTGAACTTGTGAATTTTATGACTCATGGAGGCAGTTATGCTTTGAATTCGTAACTTTCTTCCGCCTTACAAAATAGTGTTTTTTTAATTTATTAATAGTGGTTTTATTTCTAAGGCAGCTGCCCCTCAAAATTTCTTAACCTCCATCCCCCGTGGCTGTCCAATCAGTTGGCCTGGGTCGGTTATAACACTATGCTTCTCACGGTTACCGGTTCGAATATCGCCTCATGAACATTTCTTCTCTTCCTGACGTGGCCTCAGTGAGGCTCCAAATTTGCTCCCTAGAGATTGTCGGTGACTCCTATCAGCAATTGAGTTAATTAGAAAAAAAAATTTACAGTATGTCCTTTGCGCAGCAATTTTACTAGCATTAGGGAAGCCATAGTCCATTCCCTTAAAGCTGGATGATGGTCCGAGCTTTTGGTGCCCATGATCAGTCATTCCAGTGCTTACTTCCAAAAGGAAGTTGTTAAGAGCCCTTTTGGACTTCTGCTCCCACACTATTTATTCTCCAAGTATGGAGCCATGGACAATGTCCCTCAGCTTTCCCCCCTCATTATTTTTCTTTCTAATGTAACTACTAACAAGTTGGTGTTTTTTGTGGCTGCTCCCCTTTGCCATTTGCTGAGGACAAATGGCCATCCCATACACAACAATGCTTTCATGCTCCTGCATGCATGATCCTTGAGATTTCTCATCTTTTCCATGTTATATATCTGTTTAATAAAAAAAAGGGAAAAAACTAAATATCATGTTAATCAAACTAAATGACATGTTGATTTCATGCCGATCAACTAAATTTACTTTTTTGTTTCTGGATTTTCTTTAACGCATTATTAGCATTTGATAAGACATGCAGGTAAAAATTAAAGTTATCGTTAATTCTTGACAATATGAGCGAATAACAAAGAAGCTTGTAAAATTTATGTTTATCGATTTGTGACGCCACCAATCAACTTTACAAACGACACTCTCAAACAAAACGCAAGCAAACCCTAAATGGCTCAAGCTTGGGTCTCAAACTGAACAGACAAATACTTAGTGTACGGAGCAAGATAATTTTAGGTAAAAGCAATTGGAAACATAGCATCAAACTTTTGATTTTGGTGAGGATCCACCTGTGTTTGAATGTGACACAAAAGATGTGACAAGCGAATGGGAAAACTAGGGGCAGAAAGAGAGGAACCCTAACTTTATCTTTTAATAATATCTTGCGTGCATGGGACTAAACATCAATTTTATATTGTCTCCGACATCAAAAGAGAGAGTTCCTTCCTTAATTAGGGTTATTTTCATTTCATAAGACCACTAATTACGAATTCCCCTCCTTTCATAAGATGCCACCATTAATTGAAAAGTAACATATACCATTTCATAAGCTAATGATTATGACTTTTGATAAACTAGTTTAATTTATTTTTATGTCGGACAGACGACGAGACTGTTCTTGCCCAAAGGGTATGTTCGTCTGAGTTCTGCTGATGTGGTAATACACTTCAGGCTTCATTCAACTTTTTAATTAGAAGATTCATATTGTATGATTAGATTATAGACTTAAACAATAAATTTTAAAGTAGGTATTTGATTTAATATTTTTGTATAGTTACAACTACATTCAGCTCCACGTAACTTCACTTGAATTTTTTTCAACATCCACCTCAAGTTCAAGACTTTTGAAAAGTTAGGCAATGGATGAGAAGTTGGCTCCAAACAACATTTTAAAATTCCAACAGAATTTAGATTGGATCATAGAAAATTAGCTACTTTTTTAGGTAGTAAACTTTTTGTTTAACATGTGATTATGGTCAAGTTAAGTTATAGAGATTCTTTGCCCTGGAGCAGGAATCGATCTAACAACTAATCAATGTCACCGATCTAATTGGCTAGGTCGGTGAATATCAGGTGGGAGGTTTTCCGTTAAGTAGAACGTTCCTTAATTACAGAACCACCATTTAATTACCTTCTTCGTTAAACACCATTTAGACTAGTATTAGTCAGTCTCAATATGCTTTAATATTTATGAGCATAAATATTTCAGTATAACCCTTGTATAACGAATGTTAGTTCACTTATACAGCAATTGGAGTGAGGTATGCATGTAACGAGTCTCTTTAAGATAATTACGTCCCCCGTTTCGGTGTAACGGGTTACAGGACGCTGGCCTCCCAAGATACAACACTCCTTCAGGGTATTTGGATAGCACTACCAAATCGTCATACGGTCGAATCATAGTTAATTAGTACCTTCACATGATTTCAATGTAGCAGGACGAAGACAAATTTCAGGGAGAACATTTGTCTTAACTTTGGAGGATTATCCACTGGAGAAAAAAGAGGGAGAAAAGAATTAATGTCTTAAGAAGACAGAGATTCAGACAACAATTCTATTTAATAATATGTTGAATTTTCTAAGCCTTCTTTCGAAACAAATCTTTTCTTCAGATTTTTTTTTCACAAAAGTCTGACTTTCAGACTGAAACTCTTTTCAGTTCTGATTTCTGTAAGAGGAAGAGAAAGAACTATTTGTTCGCTGTGTTTTAATCCATGGAGAAGAGCACTATTTATAGCGCTGCTGGAAACCCGTTGGAGGGCAGAACTGTCCAGGGGCAGCTGCGATGGTTCCTATCTGAACCGTTGCAACTGTTCCAGACAGGAACTACTGCAATGGTTCCTTCCAACCGTTGCAGCGCAGCGCGAGGGCAGCGGAGCGGGTCAGGTCGAGACCCGCTGTAGCACCAAACCCGTGTGGTCCTATTCAAAAAGAACCGGGTCGGGTTGCACCCGCACCCAGGCTCCGGCCCAGGCCCGAGACCCGAGCCCCGGCCCTAGCGCCGGGCGAGGGCAGCGGCGGCGCACGCGCACGCGAGCATGGTTTCCCCCAATCGCGCGCGAAAACTCCAATTACCCAAAGGGTACGCCTTTGTTCCTATTTTTCTCTATTTATACACTTTAATTGTCCATCCCATGTCCAATGTGGGACTAAACTTTTAGTTCCCTTTAGCTTTTGAATTAGGCAAAGTTTAGACTTGAATATCTCATTCATTCTAAAGGGAATTAAACATGTAAATATACCACATTTATTCTCAATGGAGGAGAACACACTTCAACCATTATCCGGTTAATTATATCAACGGATCTCGCCTTAATTCAACTCAAATATTCATGTTTTAATTTTTCATTTTTCCCAACAATCTCCCACAATGAATGGAGATTCAAGGAATTGACACACAAAGAGACTGACTCTATAGTGACAGGTACTTTAGAAAAAAAACTGCATCCGGATGGATGAAGTAGGTCTTGAACCTTTCATAGCGAAAGTTTTATCAAACTTACTGGCTAATCAGTGAACTAAGTCTTGAATTGTCAGCCGTTATTGTAAGCCAAGTCAACAAGTTTCACATAGTAACTTTTCAAAATAAACTTTACTTCTCAGTTGTGTCCATTTTGGCCCTACACATTCTTAATTTCAGAGTTTTAGAGAATAACAGCCTCCATAGAGATTCCCAAAGAGCCGACCCAGCTCACATAGGTGATAGTCCTATTAAGAGTAGTCTACTCTATCCCACTTATTTTAATAACAAGATATAGGCAACATTAAAAGCATTAAGCCTATCATTAATTCACTTATAGAATGCACTTGAGTGCACCACATGAATAGGTTGAAGTGAAGCTCCTAAGTGCTTACTCGCAGAGTCAATCATAGCTAGTTTTTTCTCTTGAACTTAATCTGTGGGATCTCCAGTCGCTAAGTGAAGTTTCCATTAAGCTGACTCAGTAAGGTTAGGCTTTTAGACTCATTTTTCTCGATGTGCAGATTATATGCTCTCCACTTAAACTTTTAGTAAACGGATCTGTTAAATTATCTTTTGACGAACAAAGTCATTAAAGATAATTTCATTTGAGAGCAACTGCTTAACGGTATAATATCTACAAGTGTCTATACTTACCGTTATGTATAAAATTTTGTGCCCTAGATATCACCGCTTGATTATCGCAGTGAAAACATATGGCGGGCACTGGCTTTGACCATAATGGTATATCTTTCAAAAATTATCGAAGCCATTCTGCTTCTTCTCCAGTCTTGTCTAAGTTATGAATTCTGATTCCATTGTGGAACAGTCAATACATATTTGTTTGGAAGATTTTCAAGATAACGCTACTCCTCCAAGAGTAAATACGTATCCGCTAGTTGATTTTGATTTCTCTGAATCTGCAATCTAATTAGCATCGCTGTATTCTTCAAGTACAGATGGATAATGTCTATATCTCAAGACATATTCCTTAGTATGTTATACATAATCTAATACTTGTAGTAAAGCAGTCCAATGATCATCACTAAGGTTACTAGGGTATCTACTTAATTTGCTTACAGCATAAGCAATATCGTGTCTAGTGCAATTCATTAAATACATTAGACTTTCGATAATCTGATAATACTCCAACTGTCATACTCCAGTTCCTGCATTCTTGCGAAGGTGGATGTGTGGGAGAAAAGAATTTGTATTCTC
This sequence comes from Agave tequilana, assembly GCA_038442645.1. Taxonomy (NCBI): domain Eukaryota; kingdom Viridiplantae; phylum Streptophyta; class Magnoliopsida; order Asparagales; family Asparagaceae; genus Agave; species Agave tequilana. The sequence continues at coordinate 19,250 of JAVJIF010017616.1, forward strand.
TTTTATCCCATGCTCCTTGAATCTTTCTATCATCTTATCCACGTAGTGAGATTGAGATAGAGTGATTCAATCTGGTGTTCTTGTGATTTTATTTTCTAAAATTACATCAGCAACCCTCAGATCCTTCATATCAAAATTGTTAGATAACATTCTTTTAATGGACTTAATAACCTCAATATTAGTCCCAAGTATCAGCATGTCATCCACATATAGACAAATAATGATACATGCATCTCCAACTGTTTTAGTGTATACACATTTATCGCATTCATTGATAGTGAATCCATCTTTGATCATGACACTATCGAATTTCTTATGCCATTATTTTGGAGCCTGCTTTAGACCATATAAGAATTTAACCAATTTACATACTTTATGTTCTTCGCCCTTGACTATAAATCCTTCAGGTTGTTCCATATATATTTCTTCATTTAGTTCACCATTTAAGAATGCAGTCTTGACATCCATTTGATGAATATCTAAGTTGTGCAATACTACAATCACAATTAACATCTGAATGAAAGTTATTCTTGTCACTAGTGAATAAGTATCGAAGTAATCAAGTTCTTCCTTTTGTCGGTAACCCTTAGCTACTAATCTAGCCTTGTACTTATCCATAAATTCATTGGGTTTTAATTTTCTTTTGAAAATTCACTTACTCCTAATTGGTTTACTGTCAGAAGACAAGTTTGTTAATTCCCAAATAGGATTGCTTAGGATAGATTCTATTTCGCTATTTATAACTTTTTTCACATTTGTACTTCTAGGTAGACATAGCCTCTTTAAATATCTGAGGCTCGCTTTCAATAGCATATACTATGAAATCCGGATCAAAAGATTTTGAGATTCTTGATCTCTGACTTCTTCTTGGTTCAACTTCTATATTAACAATTGGTTCCTTTGGGGCTTTCATCCCTGAATGCCATCTCGCGTGTTCTTTTCTTAGAAGTCTTATCTTTTTCCCGTTTATATTGAAAGATGTCTTCAAAGAATACAATATCTCTAGATTCGATAATCATGTTTACATGAATATCTAGTATTTCTGATTTATGTACCAGAAATCTATAAGTTATATTCTTTCGTTCAACAATCCCATTTTGCTGAGGAGTATATGGTGTTATAGTTTGGTGAATTATACCAAAGTTAGCACATAACTCACTGAATTCATTTGGTTCATATTCTCCGTCTCGATCGGATTTTAGAATCTTTATATTCTTGTTGAGTTGATTCTCAACTTTAGCTTTATATGTTAGAAACATATTCATTATCTCATCTTTACTGTTTAGAAGATACACATAACAATATCTTGTACGGTCATCAATAAAATTAATAAAATACTTTTTTTCGCCTCTTGTTAACGTAAATTTCAAGTCAAACAAGTCGCTATAAATTAACCCCAAAGGTTCTGTATTTCGATCAATTGAGTGAAATAAACTTTTCGCGAACTTGGCTTCAACAGAAATCTCACACTTGCGAATTTCTTCCAATTGAGTTTAAGAATATATCCTAAATTAGATAAGTTTTGCAAGAATTTGTAATTTACATGTCCTAATCTAGCATGCCATAAAATAGGAGACTCAAGCAAATAAACAGAAGATTTTTCTTTATTTATAAGCTTTGGGTACAGATATACAGACTTTTTGTCTACTACAGCAACATTGGCCTTAAATAGGCCATCAACAAGATAACATTACCCACATACATCGCACCCTTAGTAAGTACAAATTTATCTAATTCAAAAACCATTCTAAAATATTTCTTACTAAGGATTGGTCCAGAGATCAAGTTTTTGCAAATATATGGAACGTGTAGTACATCGTTCAGAGTGAGCTCCTTCCCAGATATCCACTTCAGGATGACCTTTTCTTTTCCCTCAACCTTAGAGACGGCTGAGTTGCCCATGAAGAGTTGCTCATAATGCTCTAATGTTTAATAATCATAAAATAATAATTTCTCAGAGTAGATGTACCAAGTAACCCCAGTATCTACCCATCAATCATTGTTGTTGGTTGTCAGATTCACTTCTGACACCACAGCTGATAGGCTTGGTGACTGTAGGCTGTCTAAAATCATTAAAGACAAGTCATCAAAGGCAGAGTCCCAAACTCCAGACGCAGGGCTAATCTCAGCCAACTCAGCCGCACCAAGGCGCGAGGGTCGAAACCCGCGTCTCAGCAGCACCAGGGCGCGAGGGTCAAAACCCGCGTCTCAGCAGCACCAAGGCGTGAGGGTCGAAACCCGGGTCTCAGTTAGCACTACAACACCAAGGCGCGAGGGTCGAAACCCGCGTCTCAGCAGCACCAAGGCGCGAGGGTCGAAACCCGCGTCTCAGCTAGCACTGCAGCACCAAGGCGCGTGAGTTGACACCCGCGTCTCAGTTGTAACCGTCCCGGTTATAGGGTCAATCACGGCCCATATAACGGAAAAAGTTAACCCCCATTATGGAGTATTTTTAGGAGGCATGTACGCCCCTGAAACCTCTATAAATAGCCCCGTTGTTATGGAGAAGGGGTCAGATTTTCGAAGAGAAAAAGAGAGAAAGAGAGTCTAACTCCTCAGCTAACTCGCTGCGTACAAGTTAGTCTTTGCCTACAATCTCTTTGAGATTTTGGTTGACAGAGCTGGTTACTCCCGTCCACCATCCGAAGAGAAGGTTCCCAGAAGTTCTCGACGTTCACCCGGTCAACGAAAAACAAGATTCACTTTCCACCGCCACTTGAAGAACCCAGCACTAAACAAAGGGAAGATCCAAGACTCAACATCTTCCCTCCCTTGTAGTCGGAGCATTAGTTTGTTGTAATCTTTCAGTTGATTCAAGGAAATTTTACGCGAACCATTCTCCGTACCAAACAAGAGATGGCGACTCCGCTGGGGACTACTTTTGTTACTAACGAACAGGTTGTGGCGCAAGGTGACGTCCTCTACAAGGGGAAAACGGTCGAATCGCTCGTTGTCGAATTCGACCAGGCAAAGTATGAAGAGTTCCTCTCTTCCGCCTCCAGGAGCCCAAAGTCCCGCACCTACCGCAGGGTCTCTACGGGGACTTGCCCCGAAATTTGCTCTGAGCCTCTCTCAGAGGCAGCTGCTGTGAGGGATGTTGTGGCCAATCACGCCAGGCGTGACACACGCGCCAACGTCTCTCAGGAGACCCGCGCGGTCAAATTCTCTGGCGACCATCAGGTCGTCGTTGGTTTCTCTCAACCCCCACAACGCAACCAGAATGCTGAGCGCCGACAAAGGAGACGTGCGCGTCAACTGCAAGTTGGAACAACTGATTATCCAACTGAGGCAAGACGCAAGGTTCAAACCGGCGTCTCTGCCGCACCACATCCGGCCCGTGAAATCCGCGTTTGGCAGCCCAAACGTGAGGTTCACCAAGTTGGCTCCTCTGAAGCCTTACTCCCCATACGCCAAGGCGAAACTCGCGCACCTTACCAAGTGCAAGAGGCAGGCGCCTCTAGGCATGGGGCCCAGCAGCCCTGTATCTCTCAAGTGTCTCTGCCCCGACATAATAATCAGCAACGCGATAGTCGTGTCTCTTCTCAGCAGAGACGCTAGACGCGCGTCCTGAGGCCACGACGTGAGAACCGCGTCTCTGAACCCCGCGTCCCAGCTGTACAGAGCAAGGATGCCTCCCGCCCTCGACATTACGAGGCTAATTTCTTTGATCCTCCTCCCACGGATCTGAGAGATTATTTGACAAAGAAAAGAAGTGCTAATCAAATCACTTCGTCATGTTGTTGCCAACGGCTTATCACGATGCTTTCTGAGTGCCGTTGCAGTTCAGGTGCAAATCAGCCATCTCTAATTAGACAGCTGACCCTGATTCCCCGATCAGCTAAAAGAAGTCGTTCCCATAGGAGGAGGGTCTTCTCTAACACTGAATATCCCGAGCTCACTGCAAACATGGCAAGCCGGAGCAGGGGAAAACAACCTGCAATCAGTTCCGATGATGAGTCTGACACAGAACCGGAAGGAGTATACCGACACACTCGTACCCGGACCGGGGCAATTCCCCCCAATTGACTACAATGCTCTAGCCAGGGGCATTGAGGTGAATGACTCGCATTCCGCTATTGCAGAGTCACAGGCTTCAAACTCTTCCATGGAGAAAGAGGCCTTTATATACATGACCAGCACTCCTGAGGAGACCGCCAGGCGCTTGGAGCAGCAAGCCCAGGTCCAGAAGGAACAATTCGAGATGATTCGCGCTCAGCAAGAATCTATCGACTCCCTCAAGCAGATGCTCGCACAGTTGCTTGAAGACAAGAGGAAATCAACTAACAAAGTCTCCTCTAAGAAGTCTAAAGGCAAACGAAAAGAGGGGGAAAGCTCCTCTTCTGTACACGTAGAGGAGGAAGAGCAACTTACTTCTGGTTCGTCTAAATCCTCGTCACAGGAAAAGGACGACCGAGACCAGGGAAAGGTTCATTCGAAAAGAATGAATCAGTTGGAGCAACGTCTTGAGGGCCTTACCAACCGGAAAGGCCTCCAAGAAGCAGGAGTGGTCCGGTCATATCCGGCCGAGTGGGACCTGGTTCCATACCCGCCCAAGTTCAAGGCTCCAACCCTCCAAGCATTTGATGGGAAAGGTTCACCGAACCAATATATCTACTACTTTAAATCCCAAACAGGGAATGTGGTAGATAACGATGCCATTCTGGCACGCTTGTTCATCGGCACCCTAAAAGGGCTTGCCTTTGAATGGTTCATGAAGCTCCTAGAGGGCTCCATCAAGAATTGGGGCGATTTGGAGAAGCTCTTCTTAACGCGCTTCTTTGAAGAAGACTCGGAGGTTAACATGCCTACCCTTTTAGCTACCAAGCAGCGAAAGGGAGAGTCCGTTAAGTCTTTCGTAGAAAGATTTCGGAACGTAGCACTCCGATGTCCAAGCGGTATGACCCAGGTCACTCTGGTGGAAACATGCCGCCATAATCTCCAAACTTCGCTCCTTGCCCAAATAGGAGTTGCTGAAAGTCGCACCTGAAAGCAGTTGATCCAACAAGGTGAACAGGCTAAAGAAATCGTCGCTCGGGTCAGGGCAGAAGAAAACAAACTCAGGCCTGAAAGGTCAACGAGGCGTGCGCCAGACACATCCCTCCAAGCCAAAAGGAAGGATAACTTGGCAGCAGAGACCAAGTCCCCTGTCAAACCTCAACCGGTCAAGGGAAGTGGCTCTTCAAGCCAACCACGCGCCAGCAAGCAGTATTCCTTTAAGGATGAACATGTCGACTCGCTCTTCAAACTACTCAACAAGAGCAACCGACTGAAGCTTCCTGAAGCTAGGCGCCCTGAAGAAGTCGGTAAAACCGATAATCCCAGCTACTGCATGTATCACAGGATGTTAGGACACCCCACCAAGAGCTGTTATGTCTTCAAGGACATCCTCCAGGCTCTGATTGATGCGGAGGTATTAAAACTCCGTCCAGAGCAGAAGAAGGTGGCGGCCAATATGACGTCATTCCTCCAGTTTGGAAGGCAACCTCCAACACCCTCTGGAGTAGTCCCTATCCCAAGAGGAGAGCTGAGAATGGTCAACACAGACCCTCACCAATAGCAAGAGAAGGGCCTGGTACCCGTTCCCACACCTCGGGGAGAAGTCATGTGGGTTCATCCCGACCTTGTGGATGGCCAGCAATGGACCACTGTGACCAGCAGGAAGTCCAAAGGTAAAGCTAAAGCTTCGTCTTGTAATGTGGTATGCGCCTCTTCTCGGGAAGCGGAGACTGATGTTCCCTCGCTGACCGATTCGGAAGAGGAAACAATTGTTCTGGCCACAGAACCCAGTTAACTGGTGGCGGAAACCCGTTCAGGGCAGTCATATTTGAAAAAGTATGATGAAATGGCGGTAGCTCCTCCAAGACCCATTGCAGAGTCAGCCAAGCCCTCCACAAAGCAACCTGTGGAGAAACAGAAAGAGCTTCGGTTTTCCAGAGTTCTTTCAAAAGACATAGCGGAAGAATCCACAGCACCTTACCGCTTTGATGTCCCGACTCAACTGGCCAACATCCCGGCCCGGATTACTCTTTATGAGCTTCTTAGGCTATCAAAGCGACCAGAGAAGCTCTACAAGAGGCCTTGGCTAATGCTGAGGTTTTCATGACCCAGGTGCCAATCGGACCAAAGGAGGAAGATGTAGAGGACTGCCTCCAAATGTTCCCTGTATCACATTCACGGCAGATGATATGCAAGTCAAAGGGAAACATGATCGACCCCTTTACTTCGCAGGGTATATTGGATCATCTGAGGTGAACCGCATTCAGGTAGATCCCGGGTCCGCATTGAGCATTATGCCTCGCCGAGTCATGCAACATCTTGGGATTCCTACTCACCGTTTGAGCGCTACCCAGATGACCATTTATGGGTTCAATGCCAATAGTACCCGTCCAATGGGGAAGGTCAAGCTCAAATGCCAGATTGGGGACCTAAGGTCAGAGGTGACATGCTACGTCATAGATGCTGACACCTCTTACAATTTGCTGCTAGGACGACCATGGATTCATCGCAATTCTATCGTTCCCTCGACTCTCCACCAAGTCATGAAATACATCGACGGGAGGGGAAAGGTGCGAACGTTGATTGCCGAAAGGCATCCGTTCAAGGAAGTCGAGAATTATTTCACAGATTCTCTCCTATATCAGGAATCTGTGGAAACAGATGAAGTCCCGCAACTAGAGGAGCCCGACTCTGGTAATGAAGCCGACACCGAGCCAGAAAAAGAAGAGTGCATGTGGGAACTAGATCCACTTGTAACGGGCATTAATAAGCCCGATGTTGATAATACCTCAGATGATGTAGGCGGATGGTATATTAATGAAGAATTAGATTTGGTGTATTTCTCTGTGTTTGCCTCTGATTCAGTGCCGTCAGACACTAGTACCGAAGTGGATGACGACGTCTGGTCGGCAATGGATGCTTTGACATCATTGCATGTACCAGTGAAGTCGTCCTTCAAAACGCACCAAGATGCCGGCGATGCGCAAGAATCAATATTCATGGTTCCAGCGAGACGAAAAGGCCAAAACTAATTCTTTTCGAACGAATTGAATCCGAACCGATGACCCATGAAGAATCAGAAGGCGAGCAAGAATCCCCTCAGTTCGGTCATTATGAGCCAAAGGCACTCAGAATGATGAAAAACATGGGGTATGATCTGACAAGCGGACCAGGGTTGAACTTCGGTAAAGGAAGGAGAACGCTACTCCGATCTTTTGTACCGAAAGGGAAAACCCCTGATTATTATCATCGGACTCGCAGGGGGTTGGGCTATGTGTCAACTCCGATCCCATCAGCTTCTGAGTCTGATGAGTCATTATGCCATGATTACTCATCGGGCACGTCATCGTGGGAGTCAGATGTCAGTGTCGGCAACATCTTCAGAGAACTTTCAGTAAATATGGTTGCAACAAGCCACCTGAAAGATGGAGATGAAGAAATAATCCAATCCGATACAGATCCTTGGATCCAACACTTAAACAATCTTTGGGATACTCGCTTTGAACAGCGCGAGCCACCCACAGAAGATAAGGTTGTTTAGATCAATCTGGGAGATGAGGCTAACCCTAAGCCCATCTTTATAAGCGACGGCCTGTCACCCTCTGAGAAAAAGGATCTAATATCTCTTGTGCAAGAATATATAGATGTCTTCGCCTGGAACTACGAGGATATGCCTGGACTTGATCCTCGAGTGGCTATGCATCACCTCAACATTAATACGGACATAAAGCCCGTCAAACAACAACAACGACGGTTCCGTCCAGAAATAATGGAGGCAATTCAATCAGAAGTCAGAAAGCTTATAGACTCTGACTTCATTAGGGAAGAATAACATCCTGATTGGGTAGCCAACATCGTCCCCGTTGCTAAAAGAACGGGAAGATTCAAATCTGCATCAATTTCGTGATCTAAACGAGGCCTGTCCCAAGGATGAATTCCCACTGCCGATCACAGATGTCATGATTGACAACACATGTGGATTCGAGCGAATGTCCTTCATGGATGGATTCTCAGGATACAATCAAATCAAAATGTATCCTGATGATGAAAAGCATACCTCTTTTAGGACACCACTGGGGTATACTGTTACACCGTCATGCCCTTCGGACTTAAGAATGCAGGGGCAACATATCAAAGGGCCATGAACGCCATTTTCCACAAACATATGCGCAAAATGGTGGAATGCTATGTTGACGACATCGCAGTAAAAAGCCGCGCTAAGGGTGATCATATAACTGATCTAAAGGTTGTCTTCGACATCATGCGGGCCCATAAATTGAAGATGAACCCCACCAAGTCTTTCCTGGGGGTGGCCAGTGGCAAGTTCCTCGGGTTCGTCGTAACCTCCACAGGAATTCATTTGGACCCAGAAAAAGTTCGCGCTATCCAGGAAATGCAACCTCCGAGAAGCCTCAAGGAGCTCAGGGGATTGTAAGGACGATTGGCGTACATCCGAAGGTTTATCTCAAATCTCTCCGGAAGATGCCAACCCTTTTTCAAATTAATGAAGAAAGGCGTTTCATTCATTTGGGACAGCGCTTACCAGCAAGCATTTGAGGAAATTAAACAATACCTCACACAACCGCCAGTCCTTGCAGCTCTGGTGTCTGGAAAACCTTTCCTGATATACGTCCGAGCGATGGATCATTCTTTAGGAGCTCTACTAGCTCAGAATGATGATCAAGGACGAGAGCAAGCAATCTACTATTTGAGTAGAACAATGATCGGAGCCGAGCATCGGTACAACCCGATCGAGAAGGAATGTTTGGCATTGGTGTTTGCTATTCAGAAAATGTGACACTATTTGGTAGGCCAAACTATAAACGTCATATCAAAAGTCAACCCCCTGAGGTTACTTATGACAAAGCCTTCATCATTGAATGGCTGGCTGGCAAAATGGACTATGTTGCTATCCCAATATGAAATACACTTTTTACCACAAAAAGCCGTGAAGGGTCAAGCGGTGGCGGATTTCCTGGCTGAGCATCCAGATCCGAGAGCAGCCAAACTTTACGAGGATCTCCCAGACGAGGTCGCTGAAGCCTGCTAAACTCAGACATCCTTTGAAGAACAAGTATGGCAACTTTTCTTTGACGTGCATCGAGAACAAACCCAAAAGGACACATAGTGGCAGGAGTAGGAGTAGTACTCGTCTCCCCACAGAACTACGTGATTCCTCGAGCTGTCTCGTTAACTGAACCTTGCTCCAACAATGTAGCGGAGTACAACGCCCTCTTGATTGGGATGCAACTCGCCGATGAGATTGGCGTTAAAAATCTCGAGGCTTATGGTGACTCTAAGCTCATCGTCAGCCAAGTTCGCGGGAAGTATGAAGTCAGACATGAAGACCTAGTACCCTATTATAACGCAACTGTCTACATGGCTAAGAGGTTCTCCATCTTTTACATCGACTATATACCACACAAGCAAAATGCGCATGCAGATGCACTGGCGTCTCTCGCTGCCTCTTTAGCTCGACCAGCTGGAACAGTGGAGAAGATATTTGTCCACACCCATGACCTGTATTGCCCGAGAATTGCTCTTGAGAACTACCAGGAGCCGACAGAAAATTATCAAAGCAAGGAAGTTCTCGAGTCGTCAACCGTCCAGAGCCTAGAGACTGGCGATTCCCCTATATTGATTACATCTTGTATGGCATCCTGCCTGAGGACACCAAAGAAGCGGCTGCCATTCGAAGGAAAGCCCCCAAATTCTATTATAATGCGATTACACAAACATTGTATCGTCGATCGCATGACGGGATCTTGCTCCGCTGCCTTTCACAAAAGGAGGCACAGGAGGTATTGAAAGAAGCCCATGACGGCATGTGTGGAGCTCATCAACCTGGCCCAAAACTCGCATACCGACTCCAAAGGTTGGGATATTATTGGCCTAAGATGATCGCTGACGCCATCTCTTATGCCAAAAGATGTTACGCCTGTCAGGTGCACGGTGATTTCATCCATCAGGCACCAGGCTACCTTCACTCCACGGCTTCTACTTGGCCATTTGAAATGTGGGGGATGGATGTAGTTGGCCCTATCAGCCCACCATCGTCAAAAGGACATCGGTTTATTTTGGCCATAGCCGATTATTTCTCCAAATAGGCTGAGGCCACTCCTTTGAAAGAGGTGAAGTCATCCGACGTGATCAAATTCGTCAAACATCACGTCATTTACCATTTTGGGGTACCTCGACGAATTGTCCACGACAATGGGACCCAGTTTGTCAGTCAGGCTTTCCAGAGGTTCTGCGCTAAGTTCAGAATTCAGAGTGTGTCCTCAACGGCATACTATCCCGCCGCTAATGGTCTCGCAGAAGCTTTCAACAAGACCATTGACAAACTTCTCAAGAAATTCGTCTCGAAAAGTCAACGTGACTGGGACGACAGGCTAGGTGAATGCTTATGGGCTTATCGCACAACTGTTCGAACCCCAACTAAAGCTACGCCATTCTCTTTGGTATACGGGTGTGAAGTCGTGCTTCCACTGGAAATCCAAATTCCATCTCTACGCGTCGCCCTGACAGCAGAGATGGCAAATGAGGAGAAGCATTGACAGCGACTCCAAGAATTGGAAGCCTTAGATGACAAATGTCGGCAGGCCCAACAACAAATCGAGCTTTACCAAGCCCGGATTACCAGAGCCTTCAACAAGAAAGTTAAAGTGCGAACTTTCAGGAAAGGCGATCTTGTCTTAGCCGTCAGAAGACCTATGGTGATGACACATAAGACAAAAGGAAAATTCCAGCCCAAATGGGAAGGACCATTTGTGGTAGAGTCGGTCTAGTCAAATGGATCATATCGCCTCATAACCTCAAAGGGTGATACACTCATGATGCCGATCAATGGCAGATTCTTGAAGAAGTACTATCCTTAATAGTACTCCTCCTCTGATCAAGTTAAAAGTACACCTCTGATCAAAACAAGAAGGGCTTCTTCATTAACATTCGACGCCTCCGACGGCTAAGGACAGAGGAAAATGTTGGCTTTTAAGCCCAACATAAGTGTTCGACAACTCATCATGCTGAGGGGAATAGCATGGCTAGCCCAACTCAAACGGTAGTTGGTAAAGGCACCTCAAATCCGTTGACAGCTGAGGGTTTGCTAAAAACCCTGGGTTCTAATGTTCCCATCTTCATTGACATCCGACGCCTCCGACGGCTAAGGACAGAGGAAAATGTTGGCTTTTAAGCCCAACATAAGTCTTCGACAATTCATCATGCTGAGTGGAATAGCATGGCTAGCCCAACTCAAACGGTAGTTGGTAAAGGCACCTCAAATCCGTTGACAGCTGAGGGTTTGCTAAAAACCCTGGGTTCTAATGTTCCCATCTTCATTGACATCCGACGCCTCCGACGGCTAAGGATAGAGGAAAATGTTGGCTTTTAAGCCCAACATAAATCTTCGACAACTCATCATGCTGAGGGGAATAGCATGGCTAGCCCAACTCAAACGGTAGTTGGTAAAGGCACCTCAAATCCGTTGATAGCTGAAGGTTTGCTAAAAATCCTAAGTGGATGTAATTTCACTCTTTCCTCTAAAAATCCCTTACCAATTCTCATCCACAGAATGGTAGGTCTACAAAATATAATCATTGCTACGTTAACACTATACCTCTGGTAATGAAAATTTTCAATACTCCTTACCGAGTACAAACTTTGCTTGTCAACCCTACATGAAGTAGCAAACCTTCAAATTTGCCAAGTTAACACTATACTTCTGGCTCTTCAAACTTCACTTATCAATTCTCATCAATAGAATGACAGGTCCTCAAATTGCTCGTATCGCAAACCAATTACTGTTAAGTTAATATTACACTTCTAACAGTAATCAAGTTGCTGCCAAAGTTCAACATTAAACCTCTGACAGCCATTTTTCCCTCAGACTTCCATATCGAAGCTGAAATGAATGATGCTAAGTTTAATACTACACCTCTAGCATTAGGTCATTGCTAAGTTTAACAATACACTTATGGCCATGACTTTCCCTCGGACTTCTTTATCAAAGTCGAGATGACCAATGCCAAGTTCAAAATTACACCTCTAGCATTACCCTCACTGTCAAGTTAAACATCACACCTATGACAGTGACACTTTCAGTTTTCCCAAATGAAAGCTGAAATGTTTCTGAGTCAAGTTAATATCACACCTCTGACTCATATTCTTATCAAGTTAACATCACACTTCTGACAAGACCACATTCAATCCGTTAAGTTAATATCATACCTCTAACGGTAAAGACTTTCCTAGATCCCTGCGAATCTAGTCTCATTTGTTATTCTCCCCAACAGAATAACAAGTCTACCTGAAAACATTGTTAGGTTAACATTACACCATTAAATAGTGTTTTCATTAACTCCCCAACTGATCTTAATCAAGTTAATCCCAAACCTCTGATAAAAGTTCATCTTCCCTGGGGGTACAAGTTCCACCTGTCACTCTCCGTTATAGATTGGCAGGTCCATAAAAGTTATCTTATCTCTGTTAAGTTAATACCACACCTCTGACAGCATTTGCTGAGTTCCTGAAATAGGATTTCTCTCTATAAAATTTGACTCGTTAAGATTATCATCATAGTTTTGACAAGTCAAAGATTCTTTGTTTCTATTCGTCTGGAAAAAAAGTTCAAGGCAATAGGAGGAAACAAAAAGAAAAGTATCATTTTTATTTATATCCAGTCATATGAAAGTGATACAAAACGCTTTCTTATACAATAAGATTGAGTGTTACAGATAAAGGAGTACAAAGAAGTCCCTTTCTCTCTCAAAGGTTGCACTCACTCCTTGAAGCTGCTCACAACTCCAAGTACAAGATGTTTGGAAGGGCGCCAAAGTAGGATTGAACACTGTGGCGACGATCGGAAGCTGGTTGCACCACGATGCATGATGTAAACATCGAAGAAGCCTCTGGTTGACCGAGAACAATGGTGTTTCTTGAGGTCGAAAAGCAGCTGAATCTTCTGATTCCACCTGACCATCCGAAGCAGCAGGGTATGATCCTTCGTTGATGAACATCTCCACCACCAGAAAGTCATCCAATGAGCATGGATTTTTCATCGATGTCACTTCTGGGGTAGGTGAAGGGAGAGTCCAAGAACATACCCACCACTATATCCCCCGCCATACTCACTCTGACCATGCCATGCCAAGAAGCATGACCGGCGCATTGAATCCAAAGAGATCTTGGCGAGGGTCAGGGCCCATGACTTCTTCTCCTATGGTCGACCATCACAAGTTCGCTGGCCGAAATATTCTCCTAGGGGCCCAGCGAATATGAAAAGGGATGATTAAGCCTACCTGCAAAAAGCAAAAGTTAGGAGATCTGAAACTTAGTACATTCCAACAAGAAAGACCGAGTGCCAGACGCAGCTATTGCGGAAAGCTTCAGACGTAGGAATAACCCGCGCAGTGAGCCAAACTTCTGCGGCTGTAGAAGCAGACATGATCAAAGCTGTGATACACACAGAATTCAAACACAGTTTGGTTTTGCGTCCGCGTCTAAGGTATGAGGTGCGAAAAGAATCAGACGCGAAAATTGCCGTCTCCCTGTTCGACGAACAGTGGTTGCAAAATTTAGGCTTGAAACTTTCGACCTAGGTTGAAATTCTTCTAAGTCAACAGCCTTAGACGCGAGCTCCGTATGTAAAGCTCGCAGTCCAGGTGCAAAAGTCCCTTATACTCGCGTCCAGAAGAATTTTGAGTCAGAGTTTTCTGAATGGCGCAACTCCCAAAAGGTGAGCACACCAACCAGACTTCAGAAAAAGGTCAAGAAAATGAATCTCTTTAAGAGATAGCAAAGCTACAACCCAGGGAGGGTTGAAAATTTCATGGCAAATCAGGAAGTCATACCCGCAGCAACCTCCATTAAGAGTTGAACTTTCTGCATCAAAGCGCGGATATAAAAGGTGCTCAAGGAGACGCTTCTTGATCTTGAAATCATTTGACAGTGATAATCTTCTGGAGAGATTAAACAGAAGCATGATAGCTCTGGGTCATCATCATCCATGGAGGCAAGTCTCAGATACAAGTCCTTGAAGAGAAAAGGCAGAATCACTCAGAGCATTCGCTCTCAAAGGAAAGCAGTCTAAGTAATGGACTGCTAAAAGGAGAAGCTGAGCCCTATTATAGGCAAACCATAAAGCCTGTGATTAATGGCTCGCTAATCAGAACCGTCGGCTTAAATTCCCGCACGAATGTCAAAGCCCAATAACAGGCTGACGCGTGGACTATCGCTTCGGGAAACATCGCAGACGCGAGTCTCCAATCGCCAGCGCCGATTTGGCATTTAAAGGCATTAATGCCTAAGCCCAATGAAGGGCTGACGCGTGGATTGCCGCTTCGGAAAACGTTGGATGATACTGTTTTCCATTAATTTGCAAAGGGGAAAACTTACAAAAAAAGAAAGTTTGAGGAGCTAAATTACAAGTATTCTTAAAAGATTACAAGTAGATCTCCTCAGAGATTCTGGTAAAATGTGCCGATAGGAGTCTGGTCAGCACGCGACCACTTTGTCCCTTTGACGATGCGAGCGAATAGATTCCCTTCTCGCCTGGTTCCGGGAATCAGAGAATAGAGGGTTGGTAGAACCCTCTTGCTACTTCTCAAAAGACCGCCTTCTGTGAGGAATTCCTTCTCGCCTGGTTCCGGAGATTCCTTGAGGAAAAGGGGTTGTTAGGGTATCGCCACCCTGAAAAGAGAAGTATTTCTCTTGAAGATCTCTGAATTAGAGATTGCACGGTGCGTTGATGTAGAAGTCCGATCTTTGAGAAGACGCCAATCTCGCCGATGATCAATTGATGATCCTCCTCGATCTGATGCGATCCCTCTCCCTTGTGCCCCTGACAAGCTATTTATAGGGAGAGCAAGGGTATAATCGTCCCCTTTGAAGATATAGAAACAGATTGAACCGAATCTGTTTGAATCTGGAAAGTAGTCTTGCTGCGAGGCTAAAATAGCTTCCGCGGAGCTAGAAAATGGCAAGTCGGTTGATCTTTCCAATTTGTTATGATCCTTTCCATATCATTGGAGGATTTCTTCTGATCCTCTTACTCGTTTCAAGAGAGTCAAGAGATTGTGGCAATCACCTGCCATATTTGGTCTCTAATTGGATTTGATCTGATTAGATCCGATCTCATCCGGAGATTTGATTGACCAATAGCGAAATGGCCCGCTTTGAAGCTCATAGCGGAGCTAGAGGCAATTCCTGGCGAAGTCCGAAAAGAGGCTTTTCGGCGAAGCTGTCAGTTAGCTTCCTGGCGATGCTCTGGATGATGTTAGCCTCGCAGGCGAGGCTATCTCCTTGGGCTAAAGTAATGCTAAACGCTAGCATTTTAGACCTGCTGAGGTCTGTTTAGAAACAATCCAGGTTCACTGTTCTGCTTGCTGGATCAGTGGAGTCCAAGTTGCTTCCTCGTCCCTTGGAGGTGGGTGAAAACTGGTCTTCAGCTCGTCTGTCGCTAGACATTGTTCGGACCAATGAGAATCTTGTCTTTTTTAAGTGTCAACAAGACCCCCTTCAAAGTTTTCGAAAGTCTGCAATAGCCCAGACTTCGAAATACTTTGAACTGCTGTGATGGTGGTGTGGAGTATGAACATCGCCATGATGGTTGAGTTCAGCTTCGCTTCCAATCCTGCTTTGGGATAGATTCGCCGAAGAATCGTGCAGATCCGCGAGTCGCTTCGCGTTTGCGTGCGGGTAGTTCCGCATCTGGGCTTCCAGAAATAGGTTCGCTTTGGAACTCTTCTTGCTTTTTCGAGGCCAACTGCCATGGGCCGATTACGAGGAGGATTACTCCTTCTCTTCCACTGATCGAGAGAGATGTTCTCCGATTTGCACGTTTCCAAGGGAGGATACTCCCTTTCTTCAAGGCGCCATGAGTGCCTTTTATGAGGGAGACGTTTTCTTCCCTTGTACGGTTCCAATGGAAACCGTCCCTGTTATCAAGGCGCAATAAATGCCTTAAATGCGCTCATGCTTCCACGCTTGAGGTGGTTGCGCTCAGGCCATGGGGCCTATAAATAGGACGCTTGAGGTCCTCTGAAGAGAAGTGGCTTGCCTTTCTTCTTCTTTTCTCTTGGTTGAGAGAGATACTCAGATCTCTGAATTAGTGGGAAAGCCCACTCTGGTTGTCTAACCGGCCAAGGACCAGTAAGTCTTGATCATTCAAAGACTTCACCGCTTTTAGGGAACTCATCTCCCTTGATTTAGCTTTGACAGCTCGCTTCAGGGATTAGCTTCCCTTATTCTTCATCTTGCAATTGGCTACTGCAGAGAAGGATCTCATCATGGCTTTCTGCGAAGCCATCGTCTTGATTTGATCAGAAAGACCATTGCTTGTTAAGTCCGCTGCGCAGGCAGGACTTGGGACTTGGCCTCTTCAATAGTTGAGCCAGTCTTGCCATATTGGTGAATGTTGAGACTGTTTCTCACAAGATCAGTCTGACTTTGCCGTATAGGCGAGGCTAGGACTTGGCGTTTGCTGAGCCAGCCCATGGTTGCTGCGCAGGCGGGGCTTATCCTCTGCTTTGACTGAAGTCGGATCACTTTGCCGCTGAAGAATCTGACTTAATGTTTTTGCAGCTCTTTCTGTGCTTGACTGCTAACTTGCTCCAATTTGCCTTGCAGCGAGCTATGCTTGCCAGTCTGGTGACTTGATGGAAGAAGCCATAAAATTGCCTTATGCTTCCCCGGTTGAAGCTTTACTTTTAAGCAGGAGGAACAATTCGGGGCAGCGGGTGCGCGTCCCAGAGGCTGTTGGCAGCCTCTTACCCGAGATGATTCGTTCTGAGGTGAGGCTGGCTGCCGCTTTTACTGGAGGTGATCCGCTTCAAGATCATGGGCGTCGCCTGTGGGATCGTCGGCACCATTGCCGACTTTCAACTTTGGTGGCCTCCGTCGGGGACGATCCACTTCGGGGGAGTGGGCCTTACACCCGTCAAATCACTGACATCATCGCCAATTCCCATTATAGGTGATCTGACGTGTTGGCGGCGATAAGTTTTATTGCCAGGCTTCAACAAAAATGGCCTGGCAAGATCTGCCATTTTGTGGAGAAAAATGACCGTGTCCTTGTGGCACCATCTGTTCATGTGCGAAGGATTACGGCCTTGCGCCGGAGGAAGGCCTTTCCTATCCCGTTGATCTGGCTTGGAGGCAGATAAAACCGCTTGTATGCCTCAAATGATCCTGTTTGGGCAACTGAATATGTTTGTATGAAACACAACTTTGATGTAATATCAGTGTACCTTTGCTTTTGAATCAATGAAAGTTCATCGTCTCATCATCTGATTTTTGCTTGCTTTCACTGAGAGTTTGGCCATAGCTGGGCTAAACTGTGTGTGGAGCTAAGGACATAGCACCTTTTTAGAGGGCTAAGGTAAGCTTCCTGGCGAAGTCCTTGAAGGATTGTGCGAAGTCCGCACTTTGCTCCTGTGCGGAGTTAACCCTTTAGTGGGGTTGAACCGTCGCTCTTTGGGAAAACGCCTCAGGCGCTTCGGGCACTGTTTCGAATTAATTCGAAACGGCGGCATGTGCCCTTTTTCGAGGCCTCGATTTAGGCGCTGATTGGCCTATAAAAGCCCGATCGGGCTGAACATGGAAAAGATCTCCTTTTTCAGAGAAATTTCTGTCTTTTCCTCTCCTTCTTCCTCCTTTGCTTCAGAGTACTTCGAGAACTTTTGCAGTTCTTAATGGCGCCCAAAAGACGAGCGGGTAAGGAAGCAGCGACTTCTGCACCGGAGGGCCCTCCTCCTCCGGTCATTGAGCGACCTGTCGCTGGTAAGAGACTCTTCTTAGAGATGGTGGTCTTGCTCCTTTGGAGTCGATATTTGACCATTAGGACGATCGAATATGATCTGTCCTTATCAGGGAACTCGTTTCCCTTCAACTTCCCTATTTTGCTTGCACCAGGGAGTTAAGAACTGAACAGTTCTTCTTTGGGCTTTCGCACGAAGCCATAACTTGGGCCATCTCCGTACTGTTTGAGGAAAAGGACTTGAATAAGTCCTCTCAGTCATGATGACTTTTGACCATAATGCCCTTTTGATGACATCAGCCCTCAGGGCTATACCACTTCCTGCTTAAGCGAAGTTGGTGCTTCGGATTTCTTCCTGCGAAGATGCAGTTTCATCCACGAGATCAAGCTTCATCGAAGCTATCGCCTTGCTGGCTTTTCTCACTAAGCGAGGCTATGCCTTAGTGAATTTTTGTATTTTCATATCCACTTGATTGATGAACTAATCATAGCTCATTTCTGTTTTTGCAGTGCATTACGCCTCCGGTATCCCGAGCAGTCTGTTTGGGTTATCCAGGCGAGCAGGTGGTAGCCTCAGCCTGCAGTTCCATGGAGAGGCTTCTTTATTCAGTGAGCGGAGCTCCCTTGTCCGGGATACGCTCATCCAAGGCGGTCTCCCGCAGACCACCCGGAGTATCTTGACCACGGCTCCTCTTGAGGATGTCGATCGTCAGACTTACAGAAAGCCTGACTTCATGTTCGGGGATGCTGCGCCTGATTCTGATCGCCAGTTGCAGGCCGGCGAAGGGCAGTGGATTTTTCAGTTGGATGGCGAGAAATCTTATCTTCCGTCCACTAAGCGACACTTCCCTTTGTCCTCCTTCGCGGCTGTGACTCAGGCTCGGAAGATGGCGTGGAGTGTGAGCCGAAGCGCTGAATCTGTCCATGTTGGGAGATTGTCATATCAGTCCGGCTATTCAGGGGCGGGCCCTCCTCGCGGCATAATGGGGCTGTACCCTGGGAAGGTATCACGAGAACTTTCAGTGGGAGAGAATCCGGCTGTGGCGCAGACTTTTGGCGCCCAATTCTGCACAGTTGGCGGGAATTACCCCGCTACTAACTTCAGGACCCCTGGTTGGGTTCATCCTCCCAAGACATGGTGGGCGGAGTTGACCAACTATGTCCTTGCTAATTTCGGGAAGGACTTGGAGAAGTTAAACCTCCATGAGGCCGTCAGGGCGACCTGCTACGGCATTGATATGAAGGTGGCGTGCTTCTACGCCATCCTTGAGTTATACTGCCCTGCCTCGGGGACCTTCTTCACCCCAGTTGGTGAGTTGGGCATGGCTCTGCATGAGATGTGGGAAATCTCTGCCTTGCCTTTTGGGTCTCTTCCGTACGAAGAGTACTTTCCCTGTGAAGCGGAGTTGGCTCTGCTGGAGAAGCAGGAGCCTGCTTTGCTTGAGACTTACCGGGAATTGATGTGCCACTTGCACATTTGTTCCAGCATCCACACTGGTGGCAAGAGTAGCTCGAAGAGCTTAAAGAGCTGGGGGAACTATCTGTTCCCGGACATGAAGAGTGCGCCTGAAGCTGCTCATTGCGGAGTTGCTAAAGGGGACATCTTGGCCCGGATGGAGGCGCATGCCGAAAAGGACATCGTCGTGACTGAAGATGATGGTCCTTTTGAGAAAGGTGATGTCCTTCGGAGCTTTCACCACCAGGCTCGTCCGCCTATGTCTCGGAAGGCGCTGCTGGCCGGTTTCTTAACCATCTGGTTAAAAAAATGTGTGGTGCCGTCTTCCTCGGGTGACATTGTCCACCCGAATGTCTTGCTGCCGGCTGTGCGCTTGGTCCATGGCCACCGTCTGGGTCTTCTCCCGGCTATGGTGTGCTGTATCCAGAGGGGCCTTCGTGCGCTAACGGAGGCTTTCTGCAGACCATCGGTGTTGAGGAGAGGAAAGGGTGCCGTCCTGCCCTGTGACGGACCCAATCCTAGGGTAGGTTTACCGTATACCTACTTGATGGCGTGGTTCGCCTTGCACTGCCCGGCTTTGATTGGAGCTGGGGCGGATCCTCCGCAGGGTGTTTGAACGGCACTTCTCCGCCGCTTCGAGGGCTGTTCATGGCAGAAGATCTATGTGGCTGAGGCCCGTAAGTTAGTACGCCGTTATGACGCTTACATCCTGTTCCGCTGTTTTCCTCGCATGCGGGATGCGGGGTACAATGAGGAATTCCATGATGCGGAATCGAGTGACTCTCCCATGAGTCGAGGTGTTTTCGAGTGGCTGGTCAGCATCCGGCCCTCGCATTTGCTGTTCAGGAGTGGGGACACCTGCTACCTGGAACCCTACGTTCCGAGCCGGTTTGCCCGCCAATTCGGGTATGATCAGCTGTACGTGGGCAACCCGAATCCGGACTTGGCTTTCATGGGGAGCCTCATTGATGGGGCCCGCGCCTGGCGGTTCTTTACTGCAGATGGCACTGGGGCGCGGCTACGCACGCCGTTGAGAGATCCCGGCCTTCGGACGACCTTGTGCTTCTGCCAATGGTATGCGGCTTCGAATTCCACGCCTCCTGGATTCAATGCCAATAGTTCGGGTGTGAGATTGATTGCTCATCGGATGAGGCAGAAGGCTTCTGAGAAGAAGGAGGGTAAACGAGTCCGTGTCCCTGGCATAGAGGAGTTCATCGCTGTGGATGATAGCGAGGCTTCTGATGCATGGAGCCCTCGCTTTGAGGTAGGGACAGGAGCTGATGTCCGTGAAGCTGACACCTGTGAAGCCGGCTCTGGCGTGGTGGGGACAGCTCCCCCACGACATGTGGAAGAAGTGAAAGAAGAGGATTCTGATGTCCACTTCAAGAGGAAACGTGGGAGTGGATCCCGTAGGAAGTCGTTGGCGAAGAAGCCCCATCGCCATGCTCCTACAATTGTGGTAGAGGGCGAACCCTCTACTGTGCTTCCTTCTGCTGCTCCATTAGTGGCTGAGCCGTCGGTTGCTGAACCGACTACTGGTAAGATTGGCCCCATCTAATATGCCTTCAGCGCACTTTAAATAACTCATCCTTTGCTTTTTGTTGCAGGAGCTGAGGCAGTTGGAGAGCAAGGGGAACACTACGATCCCCTGTTCACTTATAGGGCTGCAGCCAGCTCTTCTGCTCACTCGCAAGAGTCTGGGAGTGGCGCAGCTGATGTCGGTCCTTCGGGTGTTGGGACCTCCAAAGGAAGTTCTGTGGAATCAAGCTCTGTTGAGTGGTCTGCAGGGGACTCGGCGGGCGAGAGCTGGCCGGCCATTTACGTCGAGAACTTTCCGATGGGACCCTTGGATTCCGATGCGGCTGACGAGGTGACATCGGCCTTCGGTATGACTACGATCTCTTGGTCTTCGCCTGTTTGCTGCGTCTCCTTTTTGACCTTGGTTTTGTTGCAGGTATTCGTCCCCAAGGTGCATCAGCTTCGAAGGAAGCGGAGGGTTCTCCTGAGAGGTTAGAGGGCGAGTCGAGTGCTTCGACCGCGGCGGATGCTGCTGTGTTGGACGCGCTGTATGGCGACTTCCCCTCTTATCAGCCCATGACAACTGAGAGGTCGGGGGTTGTGGAGACGACAGTCCCACAGATGCCTTCACTCCCGAGTGAGATGCCGGCGAGTATGGAGTTGAGGGTGATCACCAGCCCTGCCTCCCCAACTCAGTTGGTTGAGCCTGTTGCTCCAGAGGTAGTTGCCAGCCCTTCCCTCGCGGTGGCTGCTGTATTAATTTCGATGAGGACTCCGCCGAGATCGTCCTTGGCTTGTCCTGCTGCTGTCGATGTTCCCGTTTCTTCTTCTGCGGTGGTGTCGGCCGGGCTGGTAGACTGCTCCGAGGTTGTCCCTCTACCAAAGATTGATGAAGCTGAGAATGACTTCATAGGTAATCTGGTCGATAGCTTCTATAACAATTTGGAGCAAACTATCGGTCTAGTCTTGAAAGGCTCGCCTGTGCCATTTTCGAAGCTGAAGGTGGTCCTCTCCCGAGGTATTGATTGCATTCGAGACTTTGAGGGGTACCATCAAGCTACTGCTCTGGAACTCCTAGTAGATGACCTTGAGAAGGACGTGGAGGAATGGCGCCGTCTCTATCGTTCAGACGCAGCGTCTTTGGCTGATGAACGGCTCACACATCTTGTTGCCCAAAGGCGCGAGGCTTAGCTCGCCGCTCAAGAGGCTGCTGAGGCTATCTCCTCTGACTTGAAGTCCTTGGAGACAGAGCAAGTAGAGGTTGGGAGTGCAATTGACGCTTCCACCAGTGCTCTTCTTGATGCCGAAGATAAGGTTAAGAGGGCCGAAGAGATGATCCGGAAGGCAAATCTCCTCTTATCCAAAGCTACGCAGATGCGTCATGAAGAGACTGCGCGGCTTGAGCAGCTCAGGGCTCAGAGTGAGGAACTGGCACGGCAGGAGTCGTCACAGAGGGCGACTTTGGCGGAGGTCGAGGCTCGTCTGGCTCAGGCGGTGGACTTCGATGAGGCTGAGCTGAGATCACAGGCGCTGGCCCAGGCTGCTGATGACAGGAGAACGAGGCTAGCTTCGCTCGGGGATCGGATTCGATCTTACCATACACGCCTGTAGGCCATTGTATATGCTCCTCCATGTATCCCATCTTTTTGGCTTTAATAGAAAATTTTCCTTTTGACTTCTGCTGTTTGGATAATGAGACATGACTGTCTGTTGGTTCAGAGGTCGCAATGACATAACCAATTGAGATGTTGCCAGTCTCGAGGTTAGCCCATTGCGGGGCTGGAGTGAAGATACTTGCCTTTTGTAAATGTCAGCAAGTATGAGGCCTGTCTTTTGTAAATGTCAACAGGGCTCGAGATTGAGACTTAGCTGTCTGCTGGTTCAGAGGTCGCAATGACATAACCAATTGAGACGCCACCAAGCTCAATGATAGGGGCTTGGCTTTCTGCCAGTTCAGAGGTCGCAATGACGTAACTGGTTGAGAAGCCACCAAGCTCAAAATAGGTGATACTTGTCTTTTGTAAATGTCAACAAGTATCGAGACCTGTCTTTTGTAAATGTCAACAGGGCTCGAGATTGAGACTTAGCTGTCTACTGGTTCAGAGGTCGCAATGACATAACCAATTGAGACGCCACCAAGCTCAATGATAGGGGCTTGGCTTTCTGCCAGTTCAGAGGTCGCAATGACGTAACTGGTTGAGAATCCACCAAGCTCAAAATAGGTGATACTTGTCTTTTGTAAATGTCAACAAGTATGAGGCCTGTCTTTTGTAAATGTCAACAGGGCTCGAGATTGAGACTTAGCTGTCTGCTGGTTCAGAGGTCGCAATGACATAACCGATTAAGAAGCCACTAAGCTCAATGATAGATGAAACTTGACTATCTGCCAGTTCAGAGGTCATAATGACATAACTGGTTGAGAAGCCACCAAGTTCAAAAGTTGGATTGGATTTGGAAAAGGTCTCGTCTTCTCGGGGAGAAACGAGGAAATCACTGTCATAGGTTTAACGTTAACGTAACAGCGGAATATGTGTGGTCCTACCATTCTATGGATGAGAATTGGTAAGTGACTTTGGAGGTCTCGCTCTCATGAGGAGAAATGAGGGGACTGCTGTCATAGGTTTAATGTTAACGTAACAGCGGAATATGTGGTCTTACCATTCTATGGATGAGAATTGGTAAGTGATTCTGGAGAGGGAATCAAGTGGGAGCAGGTCCCTTGGGATTTTAAGCAAACCCCCAGCTACCAACAGGTTTGATATGCTTGGAGAAAGAGAGAGGCTCTCTTTGTGCGCATTCCGGACGCGCGGATCTCGATCAGAGGTGTAATGTTAACTTGATCGAGAGCAAGATCCTTGATTAAGGATAGTACTTCTTTAAGAATTTTCCATTGATTGGCATCATGAGGAGGTCGCCATCTGCAGTCGTGAGGCGGTATGCTCCGTTTGAATATACTGTCTCTATCACAAACAGTCCTTCCCATTTAGGCTGAAATTTGCCTTTGGTCTTGTGCGTCATAATCATCGGTCGTCTGACGGCTAAGACCAGATCTCCTTTCTGCAAGGTTCTTTGCTTAACCTTCTTATTGAAGGCTTTTGACATCCGAGCCTGATATAGCTCGATGTGTTGCTGAGCTTGCAGCCGCTTCTCGTCCAGGGCTTCGAGCTCTTGAAGACGCAGGCGATCATTGTCTTCTGATGTCATTTTAGTAGTCAGGGCTACTCGCAATGATGGCACCTGGATTTCCAATGGGATGACCGCTTCGCACCCATATACCAGGGAGAAAGGCGTATTGCCTGTCGGTGTCCGAACTGTAGTCCGGTAGGCCCAAAGGCATTCACCGAGCTTTTCGTCCCAATCTCGCTTGTTCGAGGAGACAAACTTCTTGAGCAGCTTGATGATTGTCTTGTTGAATGCTTCTGCTAAACCATTGGCGGCAGGATTGTAAGCTGTTGAAGCCATATTCTGAATTCGGTATTTATCGCAGAACCGATAGAATCCTTGGCTTATGAATTGAGGACCATTGTCGTGGATGATCCGCCTGGGGACATCAAATCGATGGATGACATGGTGTTTGATGAAGCTAACCAGATTGGAGGTTTTGACTTCGGCCAACGGTATGGCCTCTGCCCATTTTGAGAAGTAGTCGGTTATTGCGAGGATAAACCGGTGACCTCTTGCCGAAGAGGGGCTGATTGGCCCTACGACATCAATTCCCCACGCTTCAAATGGCCATGAAGCAGCAGTAGGGTGGAGCAATTCCGAAGGTTGGTGTATGAAGTCTGCATGGACTTGGCACGCTTTACACCTTCGTGCATATTGGGTGGCATCGGCTATCATGGTCGGCCAGTAATACCCAAGTCTGTGCAGCCTGTCTTTAAGCTTTGGACCCGGCTGGTGAGCTCCGCAAATGCCATCATGTGCTTCTTTAAGCACTTCCTGTGCCTCTGAATGAGAGAGACAACGGAGGAGGACACCGTCATATGAACGACGGTAAAGTGTCTTCAAGGTTGGATCATAATAGAAACGGAGAGATCTTCGTCTGATGGAAGCCGCTTCTTTAGAATCGTCTGGAAGCAGACCGTGCAGAGCATAGTCAATGAGAGGGAAGCGCCAATCCCTCGTCTCGAGATTCATGGAGACATTATGGACTTCTCGGGCTCTTAGCACCTGCCTGGAGCATACAAGATGTCGGGTTGCGACTGTGAGGTGATACTCGGTGTCGGCTGGCAAGGCTAGCATTGTCGCTAATGCAGCGAGAGCATCCGCCTTGGTGTTCTGAGTCGAGACACATGCCCGATGTAGAAGCCTTCAAATAGGCTAGCCAGTTCGATGGCTGTATGATAGTAAAGCACCAAGTCCTCATGGCGGACTTCATATTCGCCTTTTACCTGGCTAATGATCAGCTTTGAATCGCCATAAGCTTCAAGGTAGCGTACTCCCATTCCATGGGCGAGCTGGAGACCAATGAGCAGGGCATTGTATTCCGCTACATTGTTAGAGCATGACTCTGTCAAGGAGAATGCCCTGGGAAGGATATGATCCTGTGGGGAGATGAACACAACCCCCACTCCGGCAATAATCTTGCCTTTGGGGCCCATCCGTGATGCTCCGTCGAAGAACATCTGCCACACTTCCTCTACTGAGGTTGCATTAGATTCGAAGACCTCATCAGGGATGTCTTCGTGAAGCTTTGAATGTTCCGGAACTGGATGCGCAGCCAAGAACTCTGCAAGGGCTTGACCTTTAACCGCCTTTTGAGGGGTAAAGGTCATGTCATATTGGGACAATAGCAGTGCCCATTTAGCCAATCTTGAGTTCAACGACCCTGGCTTCGTCATGAGAAGACGTAAAGGGTTCACCCTGGAGATGACATGTATGGTTTGGCCAACCAGATAATGTCGTGTCTTCTGGACAGCGAAGACGAGAGCTAAACACTCTTTCTCAATAGGGTTGTAGCGAGATTCCGCTCCTATGAGAGTTCTGCTCAGGTAATAAATGGCTTGCTCATGGCCATTGTCGTCCTTTTGAGCGAGGAGGGCGCCGAGGGAATAGTCCAGAGCTTTTACATAAAGCAAGAATGGTTTCCCTGATGTAGGGGCCACCAAGACTGGAGGTTTTGTGAGATACCTCTTAATGTCTTCATAAGCTTCTTGACAAGCTTGATCCTATATGAAGGTAGTACCCTTTTTCATGAGACGGGTGAACGGTTGGCAGCGGCCCGATAGATTTTCTATGAATCTTCTGATGTAGGCTAACCTGCCTTGTAAGCCTCTGAGCTCTTTGAGGTTCCTCGGTGGATGCATGTCCTGGATGGCTTTGACTTTGTCTGGGTCCAGATGGATCCCTTTTGATGTGACAATGAACCCAAGGAATTTGCCGCTGGATACTCCTAAAAAAGATTTTGTCGGGTTCATTTTCAACTGATGAGCCCGCATTATATCGAACATCGTTCTCAGATCGCGAAGATGTTCATCTTTGCTGCGGCTTTTGACGACAATGTCGTCAACATAGCATTCCACCGTCTTTCGGAGATGGTCGCGGAAGATCATGCTCATCGCCCGCTGGTAGGTTGCTCCGGCATTCTTCAATCCGAAGGGCATTACAGTGTAGCAGTATACCCCCAATGGCGTTCGGAAAGAAGTATGCTTCTCGTCGTCGGGATACATCTTGATCTGGTTGTACCCTGAGAAGCCGTCCATGAAAGACATCCTCTCGAACCCGCATGTGTTGTCAATCATGACGTCGGTGATGGGCAGTGGGAACTCATCTTTGGGACAGGCCGTATTGAGATCACGGTAGTCGATGCAGATCCGTATTTTCCCATTCTTCTTGAGGACGGGGACTATGTTAGCTACCCAATCTGGATGTTGTTCCTCCCGGATGAAGCCACAAGCAATGAGCTTATGAACTTCGGCTTCAATAGCCTCCATGATGTTTGGGCGGAACCGACGTTGTTGCTGCTTGACTGGCTTAACGTCGGGCTTGATGTTTAGTCGGTGCATAGCGACCTGTGGATCAAGTCCGGGCATGTCTTCGTAGCTCCATGCGAAGACGTCTATATACTCTCTTGCGAGTATTATCAATTCTTCCTTTCGATAAGTGATAGGCTTTCACTTATGAAAATCGGTTTGGGATGATCTTGACTGCCCAAGTTGACCTGCATCACCTTGTCTTCGGTAGGCGGCTCGCGCAGCTCAAACCGCTTTTCCCATTGGAGGCTCAATTGCTGGGCCCATGATTCCTCATCGGCAACCTCTGCGGGTTCCAACTGACTGCTTGAAGTCATGAGGCTTTCGAATATTCCTCCTATGCTGACATCAGAGTCCTATTCGGAGGATGAGGCCGACTGTGATGGGATCGATCCATCGCCTTTGACCTGAACTGTTGTTGATGATGTGGGTGTGACATACCCTAACCCCCTGCGTGTACTATCATAGTAATTTGCAGGTTTCCCTCTTGGGACGGAGTTACGCATCAAGCTGCGTCTTCCTTTTTCGAAGTTTAGGCCCGCTCCCTGCTTCAAGTTGTAACCCATCTTCTTCATAATATGGCGCGCTGATGGCGCGTAATGAAAGAACTGTGGAGCATCCGACTCTGAGCTTGAGTCTGTAGTTGAGAATCTCCCTGGCCGGGCTCTGCCGAAGATTATCGGCGCCTGACCTTGCTTGGACGGAGGGACTACCAGCGTGGCCCCTTCTATGGCTTCCACAGATGTGCTAGCCACACTCGGCTCACGTACGGGCATATGAAGAGAGCCATCCATAATGGATTTAATCGACTCGATGCTCGCAGGATAATCAAAAGAAATATTATCATTAATTATCCATTCGCCTTCCTCTTCAGGAGGGATCTTACATCGGGGATCATTAAAGCATGCTACAATTGGCTCGCCAATCAGAATGGCTGGCATGCCCGTTTCGGATTCCGAATCCGCCTCATTGCCACTTTCATCATCGTCTGGCAATGGTTCTCCCGGCGTTCCACTAGC
Organism: Agave tequilana; assembly: GCA_038442645.1. Lineage (NCBI taxonomy): Eukaryota > Viridiplantae > Streptophyta > Magnoliopsida > Asparagales > Asparagaceae > Agave > Agave tequilana. Next base: position 46,964 of record JAVJIF010017616.1, read on the forward strand.
CTCTTGATATAGGAGAGCATCAGTGAAGTAGTTTTCCACCCCCTTGAAGGGTTGCTTCTCAGCGAAGACAGTTCGTACTGTCGCATCATCCTCAACATACTTGAAGCACTGATGGAGAGTGGAAGGAACGATCCAGTTGGCATGGATCCATGGTCGTCCCAGTAGCAGGTTGTATGATGTGTCCGCATCGATGACATAGCATGTCACCTCTGACTTCAGGCTTCCGATTCTGCAGCGGAGCCGAATCTTCCCAAGTGGATGACTGCTCCCGGCATTGAAACCGTATATTGTAGTGGTGGTTGCAGACAACCTGTACAGTGGTATGCCGAGGAAGTAGAGGAGCCTTTTGGGGATGATGCTGAGTGCAGACCCCGGATCGACTTGTATCCTTTCAATGCAAGTTGAACCGATATATCCGGTGTAGTACAGAGGTCGATCGTGCTTGTTGTCCTTGAGAAGCATATCTTCCGCCGTGAAGGTAATAGCAGGCACCTTTGACTGTGCGTGATGGCACTCTGAGCAGGAAGGCCGCATCTCATCACCAGGAACCTCGGGCATGCATGTCAGAAAGGACTCCGAGTTGGCTAGCACATCTCTGAGTGCCTCTCTTGTCTCTTTGGAGAGACGAAGAAGCTCGTGTATTGTGATACGAGCCGGGATATTGGCTAAGTGGGCCAATATATCAAAGCGAAAGGGCATGTCTAGCCCTTGGCTTGGCGGTTTCTTCAACACATGGTCGAACCGCACCTCCTTAGGCTTTTCCTTTCCCTTGGCTGGAATTGGAGTGGATGCCGGCATTGGTACTGACGTCGTTTGCTGCTGTATCTCGTCAGTAGGCTTGTCATACTGCCTTTGATATGACTTTCCAGACCAGGTGCCCGTCTGTTGAGGCGCATCTGCCTGCGCTATACAGGCATGCTTCTCTTCTTCTGAATCGCTGAGGGAAGCCGAAGTAAGATTACCATCATCTGGCAGGACAGAGATACATTGCAGGACTTGCCTTTTGAGTTGGATTGCCTTGAATCCTGTTGAATATCTTGGATGAGATCCGGGTGTATCCACATGACTTCCCCCGTCTCCAATGTCAAAGGGACGAGACCCTTGTTGTATTGAGTCATGGCTGGAGGATGCTTGACTTCCAACCGCAGCGCCGGGGCTGGATAGGTCCCGTCAGGAACTGTGACCTTCTGGGCAGTGCCGAACTCAAGAGTCACCATATTGGCAGTGACTTTCTTCTGCTCCGTCTTCAGTGTGATCAGGGCTTGTATCCGGTCTTTAAGGACATAGCACTTGTCTGTGGAATGGTGAACCATCCTATGGTAGAGACAGTACTTGGGATCATTTGTGCGCCCTATCTCATCAGGGCGTCGAGCATCTGGCAACTTCATCTTATTCCCTTTGTGGAGCAGATGGAATATCGTGACCACCTGGTCGTCTCTGAAGGAGTACTGTTTAGGAGGGAACTTGGGCTCCTGATTGTTGAAGCTGCTCTTCTTGGCCTTTGACTGCATGTCCCCGGTCAGCTCGACGGACATAATTTCCTTCCCTTTAGCTTGGGAAGACTGCGGGAGATCGCTACGCCCTTTGTTGTTCGCGCCCCATTTGCCTCTAGGGGCGGATGGCTCGAACTTTTTAGCCGATTTCTCGGCTATCTCAGCTTGTTCGACCAGTTCCTTCCAAGTGTGGGCCTTGACAGCCCCCATGCGAACTTCTACTTGATCCAAGAAGTTATGTCTGCATGTTTGTAAAAGCATGGGTAAGGGCATCCCTGCTGGGCACATCAGAGATAGATTTCTGAACCGCTCAATGTATTCACGGACAGATTCGCCTTTCCTCTGCACAGTGGAAAGGAGCTTGTCCATGGTCACTTCGGTGTCATCCTCATAGAAGCGAGAGAGGAACCGAGTTTCCAGGTCGACCCAGGAATTGATAGAGCCCTGAAGAAGGCTTCGGAACCAGTCGAATGCCACCCCTTTCAAGGTGCCGATGAACAACCTAGCCATGATGGCGTCGTTGTTTAGAACATTACCGGTCTGGGACCGGAAATAGTAGATGTGCTGATTAGGTTAGCTCTTACCATCATACGTATGCAGCGTTGGTGGTTTGAACTTTGGCGGATATGACACCGAATCCCATTCCAGTGGGTAAGGACGGACTACCCCCACTTTCTTCAATTCATCCTTCTGAGCCAGGGATGAAATTTGAGCTTGAAGGCCTTTAAGGACTTCGGCATCCAGGGAAGAGCCTCCCTTAGATCTCTCCGTCTTGGGCGGATCATTGCTGAGATGTCCCTCCTCGTCATGATTACTCCCGGTATCATCATTCCGGTTGCTGAGGAGCTGAGCGAGCATCTGTTGAATATTGTCCAGGGCCTCTTGTTGAGTTCTAGAGGTCTGCTCCTGAGCTTCCAAACGCCGACGAAGGTCGTCATTGGCGTTATCGGCCATATTGACCGATGCTTTGTCCGTCCGTATAGAACTGACTGTTGCTGAAGAGGCATACCCGCTGTCTTCATCTTCTCCATCAGATGATTGGGGTGATCGCCTGGACTGTGGCGAGATCAGGGCCTTTGAGGAAGAAGGCTGCTCATAGTTATAGGGTATTGCCACCCTAGACCTGGTGTTTCGGAAAACACCTTCTTCGCGCACCAAGACTTCACCTAAGCCTGGGCAGTAATCTGGATCTGGGGAGCTACAAGGGTGTCGTCAGATGCTTGACTTCCTCTGCGCGGCTCTCTCCCCCTTCCGGTCATGTTGACGGATGCAGGGGCTGGATCTGGTGAGCCGCTCCTTCTGAGATGCTTCATTGGGATGCGCGCAGACAGTCGATCAAAGACTGATCGCTGGTATGGAGAAGTGGCGAGGGTCGGTCGTAACCGACACTGCATAGAATGGACCATCACCAACTGGCATCCACTTCGTCGACAACAGGAGGAAGTAGTCTGGAAATGCTTCAATCTCCGCTTGTCCGCCAAGAATTCTCGCAGGTCGGCCCTGTAGGGGCCTGAATAATCTGGTATATGGGACAACGCATCGTTCCCCTTATTCCTACGGAAAGGATTAGCACCGAATAGTGCTCTGGTTCTAGCCTCGTGGCTGTAAACCCGATGAGTACGCTGAGGTACAATAGCCTCGCTTGTGAGGACAAGGCTAGCAATAGGCATTGCTGCTCTAGGCGACGGTATGATTGCCGTCTTGACTTTATGGTTGGCAGCATTGTTGGCGCAGGCGGGCATCTTGCCTTTTTCTTCATAAGAGAGGCACGGCTTTGGCGTGGCTACGCCTGAAGCTTCAGCAGAAGACTTCTGTTTAGGCTTCCATATCCGCTTTGACAGAGGATGCATAGGTTCGCAAGGAACCTGACTAGCCACATGAGAGGCTGCGGGGTGTTGGCAGAATTCTGCCTCTGGTTTCTGATTTGAAACCTTGGCCATAAAGACCTTCTTGTGCTTCCGTGCTCGAAGCATCAAGCCACCCCCAGAGAGGACTTCTTCAAATCTTCTTTGATTGCTCCGGACGACTAGGTTCTTGAAGGTGCAGAACTTGGACCGTGGGCGTGCTTCCTTGTTGCGCCAAAGGACCGCAGCAGGTTTGTGAAGAACCTTTTCTGTCTCCGCAGAGACTGTCCTTGAAGATTTAGCCAGAGAGGATCTGGCTGCACCGGCTTTTCTAAATTCAGAGATAGACCCTAAGGTCTGATCGTCGCATTGCGACACTTGATCCTCGGCAGTGGAGAGATCTTTCCCCAGCGGAGTCGCCATCTTGTTTTCCATTAATTTGCAAAGGGGAAAACTTACAAAAAAAAGAAAGTTTGAGGAGCTAAATTACAAGTATTCTCAAAAGATTACAAGTAGATCTCCTCAGAGATTCTGGGAAAATGTGCCGATAGGAGTCTGGTCAGCGCGCGACCACTTTGTCCCTTTGACGATGCGAGCGAATAGATTCTCTTCTCGCCTGGTTCTGGGAATCAGAGAATAGAGGGTTGGTAGAACCCTCTTACTACTTCTCAAAAGACCGCCTTCTGTGAGGAATTCCTTCTCGCCTGGTTCCGGAGATTCCTTGAGGAAAAGGGGTTGTTAGGGTATCGCCACCCTGAAAAGAGAAGTATTTCTCTTGAAGATCTCTGAATTAGAGATTGCACGGTGCGTTGATGAAGAAGTCCGATCTTTGAGAAGACGCCAATCTCGCCGATGATCAATTGATGATCCTCCTCGATCTGATGCGATCCCTCTCCCTTGTGCCCCTGACGGGCTATTTATAGGGAGAGCAAGGGTATAATCGTCCCCTTTGAAGATATAGAAACAGATTAAACCGAATCTGTTTGAATCTGGAAAGTAGCCTTGCTGCGAGGCTAAAATAGCTTCCGCGGAGCTAGAAAATGGCAAGTCGGTTGATCTTTCCGATTTGTTATGATCCTTTCCATATCGTTGGAAGATTTCTTCTGATCCTCTTACTCGTTTCAAGAGAGTCAAGAGATTGTGGCAATCACCTGCCATATTTGGTCTCTAATTGGATTTGATCTGATTAGATCCGATCTCATCTGGAGATTTGATTGACCAATAGCGGAATGGCCCGCTTTGAAGCTCATAGCGGAGCTAGAGGCAATTCCTGGCGAAGTCCGAAAAGAGGATTTTCGGCGAAGCTGTCAGTTAGCTTCCTGGCGATGCTCTGGATGATGTTAGCCTCGCAGGCGAGGCTATCTCCTTGGGCTAAAGTAATGCTAAACGCTAGCATTTTAGACCAGTTGAGGTCTGTTTAGAAACAATCCGGGTTCACTGTTCTGCTTGTTGGATCAGTGGAGTCCAAGTTGCTTCCTCGTCCCTTGGAGGTGGGTGAAAACTGGTGTTCAGCTCGTCTGTCGCTAGACATTGTTCGGACCAAAGAGAATCTTGTCTTTTTTAAGTGTCAACAGATACGAGTCCCCAATCGTCAACATCGACTGGACATTTAAAGATCTAACGAAATCTTTATGACAAGCTGCATGTAACGCCTGGGAAGTTGCACCAAATGCAGGCCCGAGAGCCGCGTCCAGGAACTTGCGTCCCTTTCAGCGTCCCTTTTTATTCCAGCCAAGAGAACTGCAGCCGCGTCTCTCAGAGTGATTCAAAGCTTCATCCCTTCACAGCAAAAGGGACCCCTTCTGGGGGTCGCGCTTGGAAATCACATAAAAGTGGAAAGCTGCGTCCTAAGACTTGTGTCCTCAATGGAGAAGGCCTGTGGCATTCACAAGTATCTTGGAGCTGCGTTTACATGGCGAGATGATAATGGTGTTCCTATCATAAACTCAATATAATTTGAGTTTGCACCAGGTCAAGGACCCAATATCACGTCCTCATATCTATGCGTCAGTTTTGAGGAGCATAAGACCGCTCTCCGCGGCATCCTGAATTCTGTACTTGGGCAGAGTTAAGGGCTGCGGCTAGGGAGCCGCACCCAAAGCTGCGTCCTTCGCGCCAACTGGAACCGCGTCTCAATGGACAGGTCAGAGTCGCGTTTCTCAGGACCGCGTCTCCCTATAAATCAGAGTCGCGTTCCTCCCAAGAACTTAGTTCTACCTAAGTTCATTATTCACAGCCAGTCAAGGATCACAGCCAAAGACTGCCGCTAAGAAATTGGATTCATCTATAGTGGAACAATGAAGATGGAGCAAGATTTCAAGAGACTTTTATTATTTGAGCCAAAAATGATAAAAGTGATACAAACACTCTTGATGAATTGAGTGTGCTGTCCCTAAAAAAAAAGGGGGAGGCTAATAATCTTGATTAGCCAAGGAACGGATTTGTTCTCGGAGGCGATGTATCTCGTGCTGACGTGCTTCTCAGCCTCCATGAGAGCCTGGACCCGCAGCTCCTCCTCGGACAAAAATCTCCTCGCAGCCAGCTGCGCTCGTAGGGATTCCAACTTGGAGGAATGAGCAGAGAGGTTTTCTTCAACTTGCGCCTTGGCAGCTTCCAGCTCTTCCAGCTTCTTCCTGGCAGTAGCAAGCTTATGCTCGTTGATTGCAATCAAGGCCTCCGCCTTAGCTATGGTGGCCCGAGCACTGATAATAACCTGCTCTGCGCTCTGCATGACGAGTTCAGATTCCCTTGAATCGCCAATCAGCTTTTGATGGTCCGCCTGAAAATGTTGGAGATGGTGAGTCTCTTCGGCTATTTGTTCCTCCATCTCCTTCTGCTCTTGTTCTTGAGCAGCAAGAAGCCTAGTCAGGGTTGCCCGGGCCTCGTGAACTGAGCCGGCGTTTTCCAAAGACTTAAGCTCTTTCAGATCACTCCCCAACTGCTCCACCAGCAGCAGACACGCCCTAGTTTGTGAAGGCCCTCCAGTATGACCAATGTTCTCAATCAAATTCTCAAGAAGCATTCGGGCAAATTCGAAAGAACTGCCCCAAGAGAGGATGAGATCAATACACGACCGCATGGAAGCAAAGAACTGCTGCACCATTTGACGTGTCAGTTCTTCCATGATATCACCGGCCGAGGATAATTCTGCTGATGTGCTCCCAGATCCCCTTTCTGTCACAGAGCGAGGGATGGGAATCAACCCATCCCGTACAGAAGTAGGGTCAACAACAGACGCGGTAGAAGCTGAGATGGTCTCCGGCACTTCTGGCGCAGTTACGACTGTCGTAGCGGCCTCCATGGCGACTGAAGTTGCAGCGAACCTGGCTTCTTCAGAACCCTCGGTCGGAGGTTGAATTGTACTGCCCGCTGGCTCGACGCTGGCTGCCCCTGCTGAGTCGACGCTGACTGCCAAGCCCTCTGCCTGAGCTTCCTCAGCGCTTCTGCAGATCACCAAAACATCAGTCATGACAATAAAAGGAAAATATTCAAAACATCAATATTTCCTTACCAAGCCGAGGGTCCGAAGATGGTAGATCCCCGGGCAAATCTTGCAAGGTTGAGGTCTCCCTGACCTCAATAATTGCCCTCTCTTGAGGCATCTCAGCAGCAGCCTCAACACCCTCCTGCTGGGCCAGCTCCTATATCACCTCCTCGATATGGGAGGAAGTCGCTATCTCGCTGTCCGCGGCCAACCCTGCAGCATAAAGGGAAAATGTCAGAACCTGTTCCCTAGTTAAAAAGGGAAACCGGGTCAACAAGACGATAAGAGTACCTTCAGCAGGAGCAGTTGTCGCTAGTGATAATGCCGTCACCGGATCACACCCGTATATTTCTTCCTCCGAGATATGTGAGAATTTGCTCGGATCTGGAAGAGCGGGTTTATCGCCAAAATCGACTTCATCGCCTGAATCGTATTTGTTCTCTCCTGACGATAAAGACGATAGTTCAACGTGAGAAGCCTCGGTAATTGAGGCCTTGCCACCAAATACCCCAGTAGTAGGATTAGGATCAACTACTCGCGAGCTGGAGATTAATACACCAGGAGACCCAGGCTGTTGTGCCTCATCTCTCCTTTCATGAGCCGAAGAAGACCCTGGTTGAGTTGAGACCCCCGAAATCTCAATATCATCCCTACCCATCAGGGCAACCTCGAGCTGCTCGGCCTCATCAGTTGCGATGGGTTCATCAGCAAGTTCCCCTTCCTCTAAAATTACGGGGCCCCTGCTGCGCAACCCATGAGAACGAAAAAGGGGGGTGTCGTCTTCCTCCTCCTCTTCTTCCCTCTGCTCTTCAACGCCAGAAGGGACGGTCTCTTCAGCCGCCAAGTCTTTCCTGGCCTTCTTCGAGGCAGGCTCAGCTGTGGAAGTAGAGGCAGGCTCAGCTTGGAGAGTAACGCCATGAGGACGTTTATGCACCGCCTGTCGACGCCTTCTGGCAGACTGCTCCCTGGATGCTGCCGCTCTCGGTTCTCCCTGTGTTTCCCCTCTGGCCTCCCTCTGAGCCGTCCGATATTCATCAAGACCTCGCGAGCGCTTGTTGGACGCCACCTTCTCCTCATAGGACGCATTAATGCTCTTAATGCATGAACGCTCCATTGAGTAGCCAGGCATCTTGCTAGCCTGGAAGTACCAGGTGCAGAAGCTAAGACTTGCGTAACAGTTTGGCGTCTTATGAGGTAAGCGGAAAAGAGCCTGTGTCCCCCCAGCCACGCTGTAATACCAAGCCCGAGCACCTTCAAACAGATTTTCACTGAAGGCAACCTGAGCGTTAGGGTTACCGACATATAGTTGGTCATAACCGAACTGTCGGGCAAAACGATTCGGCATATAAGGCTCGATCGTGCACGAGTTCCCTTGCCGGAAGAGCAGATACTGATTGTTACACAATTCTGCATATTTTACCACATTATTCCCATGCATTTTAGCAAATAAATATATGATTTTCACTCATCTTCTCTATATTTTTACAGGTCCACAACTGAAAAGAGAGAAAGCCCAATAATCACTTTAATTAGCAATAATTAAAGGGATTAATTTCAAGCCCAAGATAAAGCCCAAATCTAAATCCAGAATCTAGAGAGATCCGCGCAACAACTCAAGATTCTAGAAGGCCACGTGGATAACAACCACGTAACAAACCTGCAACAGAATTCTGTTGCCCAACAACTTCAGTTGTGCCGCAATTTCTAGAAGAATGCCGCAATTTTGCGGCAGATCTGGGTCTGTTGGATCCCAGATTTTGCGCCAACAACCTGGATCTCGAAGCTTCTCTCTGAGCCTATAAATACTGCACCTGGACCTGCGAAGAAAGACTGAATGGAGAAGAGAGGAGAAATTGTTAGTTGTAGTAATTTTCATAGGTTTTTCTCTAGGTTTAGTTCTTTAGTCCCTCTTCTTCTTCCCTAGATACTTTGTAAAAGAGAGAGATTGTGAGAGAGAGAGCTTGTGTAATCAAGGTGTGACAACTTGAAGCAACAAGGATTCATCCATTCTCCTTCCTCTACTTGAGCTTGGTTCTAGTTTACTTACTTTCTTTAATTGCTTTCTTTACTTGCTTGCTTTAAATCCTTGCAATTTAATTCATGCTTTGTTTTACTTTTCTTATGGCTTGTAGCTAATTCTTTCTCCATGTACTAGCTAACCACTAGCCTTGCCATCTTCACTAACTCATGGGTGATTGCTTTATTTCATCTTGCAAGTTGGATGATCTTCTCTTCTCCGATGGGTTAAACCACCCTTCATCTACATGAGAAAGTAATTAGATCAACACGCAAGACGAAACCTACGCCGATGGAGTGACAACATGAGGCACGCCTTCACTATCACGGAGTTTGGTAAGCATTGGCAAGGTAGTAAGGTAAGCTAGTCATGGTTTGATTCTTCAAGTTTTCATTCTTTCTAGTGTTAATACCAAATCCAATCTTGATTTCTTTTCCACTTTCCATCATGAACATATTCATCCATTCTTTCATTTCTTGTTCCATGATTGTTTTATTCTATTAAGCATAGAAGACACTTCGTTTACATTTCTTCACTACGATTCGTAACGCTTCTATCGCTAGCTCTCCCTGAGAATCGACTCGGTATAGCCTTATGCTATAGCGGAGATAAGAAAGGGATACATCGAACACATTTACATACACCTTTCTCGTCTTAATCAAAATGGCGCCGTTGCCGGGGAGAGCAACGGATTTTCTTTAAAGTGAAGAACTAAACGAATCTTCTTCTCTGTTGCAGGTTACAGGTTGAAGAACAGGAAAATTTTAATTGCAGTGACATATAAGTGGACCTGGGCCTCTGCTCTCGAAAGCAGAGACCAGGATCCCTCAGTTTTGCCGCGGAATCCTGGTTTTTGCCGCGGATCTGCGGCAATCCTGAGTTGACTACTCACAAAATTTCTGCAGGGTCTCCAGCTCTGCAAAATACATCTGCTGCTATACTTGAATTCCTGTATTTTTCACCTATTACCTGCTAATTTAATCAACAGTAAAAAAATTGGTTGAAATTGTTAAAAATTGTTTAGACATTTGCATTCTAGGCACGTGTCTTTCAATTCATTTACTTTTACTGTTGAAGAGTACTGGAGGCAAGGTACGTTTTGCATTGCATGTAGACTAGGAATCATCTCTTGCTTGATTTTCATGCTTTGAGTGAATTCTAGTTATATTTTTTTATACACTTGCACAATTCATTTTTAAGGGCATAACTCATAAATAAGATAAGGTGGGTGATTTCATTACCCTTTCCTTAGCCCAAAAACCACCATCCCAGCACTCACTAACACAAGCCTAATTTAATAAAAAATAGACGTTGGCCCTAGGGACATCCGGACTCACTTAGGAGATTATCCTAAGGGGAAAAAGTGTTGAAAATTGACTCTTGTAAAATCAGTGTCTAGGAAAGGGATTGAGGGCCGAAAGCCCGAAGGTTGTTGGTTACTTAATTAAGGAATGTCTCTGACGGAAAACCTCCCACCAACCTTGCCCTTCCCTGGCTGATTAACTTGTGGTCTACGTCTACACTAAACCTCCCGTGGACGATCTAATCAATTAGGAGTCGTCTAGGTCTAGGTCAACCCTTCTTTTGGCTTGGTTTTGATTTTTTTCTCTTCTTTTTTGTTTGTTGTTTGATTTTTCTTTTTGATTGTGATTTTTTGTGTGATATGGCATTCAACAATTCTTTCCATCCTAATAATAATCCATATTTCACACCAACTTCATATTCGGATAATTCCAACCCGGTGTTTTACAATATGCACCAACCACATACACCGGGTTGGCCTTATCCGAATCAATACGACCCATACCCCCCATCTAATAACTATGATTTCCATAATGATTTCAACTCTTCACCGAGTAATTGGGGATTCCAGTCCCCCGAGTTTAATTATCAACCTCCTTGTCCACCATATCCACCTAGTCCACAATATCCACAATATTCATTCTTCGATTCTACTTCATATATTCCTTTTCTGGACCTCCTATTGAAGAAAAATCTGAGTTCCAAAAGAGGATAGAAGCCAATCTACTAGAGGCAGAGCAACAACTTAAGACCAAATTAGCCTCTCCAATTCCACCACATTTTCATGATACATACTCAGTTCCACCAGTCCAAAATAAAAGACCATCAATTTTGGAAATGAGTATGCGTGAGTCCAAACACAAATCCCAAATCTGATGGACTTACAATTTCAATATCACTTCCAAGACAATACTTCATCTTTCCATCAAAACAATGAAGTCATCAATTATGGAAAGATGCTTGAAGACATGACTCATGCTCAAAATGCTAGAAATCGTGACATAGAGTTGATGATCCAAACTCTTCATTCTCATCCTATTTCTAATGTCACTAGCCACTCTATTAAAGAAGATGAGTCATGTAGTCTTGAAAATCCAGATTCAATTTCAGCACAATCACCTGAACTTGTCAAAAATTCAGATCCCATTGATATTTTGGCAAGTTTTCCTTTTCCTGAAATTGAACTTGAGTGTGAATATGATCCTGAAATTCCACTTGATGATTCAATTATGACTCCGGTGTCTTCATATGATTTCATTTCATTTCCCGAGTCAGTATTGGAACCAGTGCCAATCCATTGTGAAATTGAATCACCAATCTCTTATGATGATCATATTGAACTTGACCAATTCCATACTTTTGAAAGTCCCATTGATAAATTGGCAAGTTCACATTTTTGTGGAATTGAACTACATGAGGAATATGATCTTGAACCCCAACTTCTTGATTCAATCCTTTTTCCTGATTCAATAATGACTCCGGTAACTTTACCTGACTTCAATCTTTTCCCGGAGTCGACATTGGATCCTGTCCCAATTCATAATGAAGTTGAATCACCCATCTTTGAGGATCATATTGAACTTGACCAATTCTACACTTCTGAAGATACTATTGATAAATTGGCAAGTTCTTCATGTATTGAACTACATATAGAATGTGACCTAGATTCTCACTATCTCTTTACTTCTGAAATTGATTGTACAATTCTATCGGAAGATGTTGACTTAAGTTTCGAAGAATTGTATGGTGATGAGCTAGAATTTCTTAATATTGGAAGTAAAGAGATATCACCCATATTAGGTCACATCCCATTGTTGGAAAATGATTGTGGACTTGAGCTTCATTTTCTTGACTTGGACCAAATTCCTGAACTCACTTCGACTCCTACACCTTCACTTGACTTCGGTCACCTTCCTGAGTCAGTATTCTTTCCTATCCTTCCTGAGTCCAAGTCAACCGTTCTGTCATTTCATACACCATTCTGGGACAAGGTGGTTGACAAATTTGACTCTGAAATTTATTATGGAAAATGGAAATTAGATGGGGTCATGTACTTAATAAAGATCCTTAATAGATTCATCTTTTTAGTGGGTCATATTCATGATATTTCTGGTGGGTTCCTCAAAACCCAAAGAAAAGTTGATTGGGCCATGTTTCGTGGACCAATCCGACCACCACCGGAACCACCACCTTAAGGTAATTTTTTTCCTTCCCTCTTCATTTTTGTTTCATGCATACATATATCATGATGCATTGAGGACAATGCATGAAATAAGTGTGGGGGAGGGTTTACTAACATAGAGTTTTTAGATTTTCTTTCTTTTACACTTCTTTTAGAAATAATAAAAAAAAAACTTTTTGAAATAAGAGACAAAGTTTAGATCTATTTTAAGAAAATTAAGATGTATCTTAGAAATTAAGAAAGCCTTAATTATGACATCTTAAACCTAGTTGAAATAATAGATCTTGTTTGAAATTATAGGCTAAGTAAGAAAAATTGGTGAGATATTTTTATCTTAAATTTTTTGCCTTAGATTGTATGCACTTCACACTTACACATTTTTGGGATGGAGACAAAGACCTAAAATGCCATAAAATAAATAAATAAAAAAAAGAATAAAACATCACTTATTAAGCTGGATAATTATGCCTCAAGAAGCATGGTTATTCACGCCTAACGGTGAAAAACATCACTCATTAAGCTGGAGAATTATGCCTCAAGAAGCATAATTATTCACGCCTAACGGTGATCAAAAAGAATAATCCCCTTTAGTTTCGTGGCCTTTTTTACTCGAGACCTTAAACCCGAGGGATGTTTTCTCATCTGGTGCCCTAAGACCGATTGGTTTGGGAGTCATCGGTTAAAGGCTCGTTACAAGGGTGAACTAGAAAGCCTAAACTAAGGGAAGAAAAAAGCATAAAAAATATATAAATAAATAAATAAATGGCTTGATGGTTAGAGTTGAAATCCCAGAAATTTTCACTGAGCACGGTGTGCATATTATCTAGGTTTTATGAAAGATAAAGTATTCAATCCAATTTTGAATTCTTACCTTAATTGAAGACAAGATCTTGCATAGAGACTAAGTTTAAGGAAGAATGATTATAGGTGGACTTATGACCTAAGATCACTTATATTTTTGCAAAAATAGTTCGAAAACATGTCTCTCTTTCAAAATGGATTTTCAAAACACTAACATTTGTCTTCTTTCTTTATGGATTTTGTGGGTGTAATCCGCTGAAAACCCTCAGGAGACAACACTCCTCCTCTAGGGTAACCTAGAGGTTTAACGGCTTGTTGCACGTGCTCAGTGCAATCGCGTCACCTGCGAAAGTGGTGTAATAAAATTGGTAGTTTAGATTTTCTTTTTTCTTTATTTTTGCTCGGGACGAGCAAAAGAATAAGTGTGGGGGTGTGATTGTTACACAATTCTGCATATTTTACCACATTATTCCCATGCATTTTAGCAAATAAATATATGATTTTCACTCATCTTCTCTATATTTTTACAGGTCCACAACTGAAAGGAGAGAAAGCCCAATAATCACTTTAATTAGCAATAATTAAATGGATTAATTTCAAGCCCAAGATAAAGCCCAAATCTAAATCCAGAATCCAGAGAGATCCGCGCAACAACTCAAGATTCTAGAAGGCCACGTGAATAACAACCACGTAACAAACCTGCAACAGAATTCTGTTGCCCAACAACTTTAGTTGTGCCGCAATTTCTAGAAGAATGCCGCAATTTTGCGGCAGATCTGGGTCTGTTGGATCCCAGATTTTGCGCCAACAACCTGGATCTCGAAGCTTCTCTCTGAGCCTATAAATACTGCACCTGGACCTGCGAAGAAAGACTGAATGGAGAAGAGAGGAGAATTGTTAGTTGTAGTAATTTTCATAGGTTTTTCTCTAGGTTTAGTTCTTTAGTCCCTCTTCTTCTTCCCTAGATACTTTGTAAAAGAGAGAGATTGTGAGAGAGAGAGAGCTTGTGTAATCAAGGTGTGACAACTTGAAGCAACAAGGATTCATCCATTCTCCTTCCTCTACTTGAGCTTGGTTCTAGTTTACTTGCTTTCTTTAATTGCTTTCTTTACTTGCTTGCTTTAAATCCTTGCAATTTAATTCATGCTTTGTTTTACTTTTCTTATGGCTTGTAGCTAATTCTTTCTCCATGTACTAGCTAACCACTAGCCTTGCCATCTTCACTAACTCATGGGTGATTGCTTTATTTCATCTTGCAAGTTGGATGATCTTCTCTTCTCCGATGGGTTAAACCACCCTTCATCTACATGAGAAAGTAATTAGATCAACACGCAAGACGAAACCTACGCCGATGGAGTGACAACATGAGGCACGCCTTCACTATCACGGAGTTTGGTAAGCATTGGCAAGGTAGTAAGGTAAGCTAGTCATGGTTTGATTCTTCAAGTTTTCATTCTTTCTAGTGTTAATACCAATCCAATCTTGATTTCTTTTCCACTTTCCATCATGAACATATTCATCCATTCTTTCATTTCTTGTTCCATGATTGTTTTATTCTATTAAGCATAGAAGACACTTCGTTTACATTTCTTCACTACGATTCGTAACGCTTCTATCGCTAGCTCTCCCTGAGAATCGACTCGGTATAGCCTTATGCTATAGCGGAGATAAGAAAGGGATACATCGAACACATTTACATACACCTTTCTCGTCTTAATCAGATACCCGGGCCGGATATTGATAAGCCACCAGAAGACTCCCGATGGCAACCTTGTGAAGTCGTCCGGACCCACAATGTCGGCAAACTTATCCTTATAAGCAGCATCTGTAATCTCGGGGAAGCAATGGTTGAGATGGTAATTTGAAGCGTTCAGGATGCACTTCTGAACGAAGAACATATAGTTGTGGGACCAACTCGAACTCTCCAGCCGCTGCACAAAAGGGATAAACCCCTCGCATCGGGACACTGGCGTCATCAGTGAGGGGCAGTGCATCACGTACCAAGCCATTAAGTACGTGTGAGGAAGCTCGATCCGAGGGTTAGGGGTCTTCACTCTCGGCCTTCCCTCTGAATCGACCTCCGATTTACCTTGGGAGTCGACGATGGCCTCCACCCTGCACAGGCTCTGAGTCAGGGCCCACAACCCGCTTTGGATACCGGCCACCATTGCCGGAAGGAGAGCTATGGACCTACCATAGGCCAGCAACACCGCCGGATACACCACGTCGGCAACAATCACCTCATGCGGCAGTGTCGGCACTTCACAGCGCTTCAACCACAGCATGAGGAAACCCGCCAGCAGTGCCCGGTTAGAAATGGGGATCTGGGCCTGGTGATGGAAACTTTCAAAAACCGTGTTAGGTTTGAAAGTGTCTTCGTTCGACTCTGTGGTATAAGAACTCACAGAGGCGTCGATCCTCTCGGCGATTTCTTCGTCAGAGCTGGGAGCCAGACTGGTCACTGAGTGGTCTTTCTCGGTGATACCATTAAACAAGTAGCTCGCCCAAGACAGCTGCTTGACTCCCCTAGTCCTCCAGGAGGTTATTTGGCCGCAGATGTGGAAATGACATAGCACCTCCCAGTAGGTCTCAAATACGCGAGGGCACTCTTTCTTCAAGAGATGAAGCTCCTCAGAGGTGGGGACGTATTCCTCATAAGGAGCATCTCCCATTACCAGCCCCGAGACTTCATATAATTCATGCAGGGCGAGTCCCATTTCTCCAACCGGGGTGAAGAACGTCCCCGTCAAAGGGTTGTAATGCTCCAGGATCCCAAAGAAATTTTGGAAATTCTGTGGGATGCCATATTGCACAGCCCTAACCGCTTGGTACAGTCCCACCTGGTCCAACAGACCTCCAAGTTTAGCGAGGACAAAGCTCACCATCTTGCCCCACCAGTACTTGTCAGTGGAATGAACCCACCCGAGCGGGCGGAAGTCAGTGGGAAAATCACCCCCTACCTTCATGAATTGATTAATAAAGGTAGTGCTGAGCTGAGGGGTTCCCCTACTGGGTAATCGGACCTGAATAATCCAGGAAATAAACCAAAGATCTCCCTCCCGTGTCCACCCGAGTGCACCTTCCTGGCGCCCAGTATGCCAAGAGAGACACTGGGAACAGATCGGGCAAGATCCCATTCCATTGCCCGAGGGACAGACATGTGCTGAAGGTAGCATAGGGGATACATTCTCTCCATATTTGGAAGAAAGAATTTCCTACCCCCTATCTGGCGGAGCCACTTGTAATCGCCATCATGCAAGACGTAGCCACCCTCGCCAATATTGTCCCCAAAGAAGAAGACGGGTTTCTTTAATGGAATGCGCGAATCCGTCTTAAACTCTGCGTCAGTCATAAGTTCTCGGAATGTCGCCATGTCGACCTTGGAGAGCCTCTCCCTTCGCTCCCTCGGCTTATCGGCGATCACAGGAGCAGTCCTTTGCAACACGAAGGTTAAGTTGCGATCAGTACCACCTACGTGCCCGAAGTGACACTTCTTGGAGAGAGGATCGGCGGAATATCGCACTGCAAAAAGAAAACAACACTTGATCAGAAATCTGAAGGGAAATGATTAAGTGTCCACAACTCAAACGCAGAAGTAAACCCAGACGCATAAATCATCAAAATCTGCGTCCAGACCCGAAGATCGCGAGGCTAGCATGGAGCCCGCATTTTAAAATCCAAGACTTATGAAAAATTTCTAAATACTTGGACTCAGACGCAAGATTCATGAGGACCAGCGTCTGATTTCACAAGACGCAAGAGTCATAAGAAATCTGCGTCCGAATCTTTCATACTTAGAAACACTCTAAGTGTTGAGTATGAAACGCAAGGCTTACTGGGGCCCTGTGTTCAACAAGCAGACGCAGATTCGAGCAGATAAAAGCAGCAAGGGTCATCAAACCTGCGCCTTGTTTATCAACTCAAGGGCCGCGTCTGAAGATCAAACATGGGCTCGAGCCCGCGTTGGCGGGTCAATTTTAAAAGAGGAGTCCAAGAGTTCAAAGAACTCTATAAACCCTTTTAATGGTGGAAATCAAGTCCGATGGCTTTATACCTGAAATGGGGGCTTCCTGCATGGAGGAACCGCCCCTTTGAGTCTCAGCGACGACCGCCCGTGAAGATGAAGCAGTTTGCTTGGCCTTTGTGCCATTGCGAATCAAAGATCCGGTGTTAGATGAAGTAAAGAGAACAAAGTAAGTTCCTTTCTCAAAACCCTAACAGATGCACACGAAGACGAAGAAGAGTCTAATGATGACTCTTGAAAGACTGTTGCCTTTTATAGGCATGGTGATTCGCAAAGATACGCGACGCTTGGCTTGACGCCTAATCACTGCCTGACGCGTGGACAGCGCTTTAAATGCAGCGTGAAGTTCGCACGCCAAAAAGTAGATGTCCCCTCAATTCTACGGGACACGTGGCAGCGTACTCATGACACAGATTCACATCCAAGAGTCGCGTCTTCATCTCTAAAGATGCGTCCCTTCAAGGACGCACCCTTTTCAACTCAGCCAAAGTCGCGTCTGCCTCATGGGGTAACAATCGCGTTGTCATCCCTAAAGCAGTATCACCCCTGCGTCCACAGAACTGGCGTGTAGTCCTTACTTCTGCAATTCAGTTCAAAAGCACACTGGCACAAGCAGACAACTGCCCACCTCTGGTTTAAAGTACACCAACGACAAACTTAAAGCATCGGGGAGGTTTAGACTGTGTATCTAGACACTCCACGCGATCAGTTTTGGCGGCTTCAAAGAGTTCCACAGTACACTCAAGAAGACCATAGTCCAGACAAGATCAAGCTCAGAGCATTGTCAGTCCAACCACGAAAAGGGCGAATTCAGCTAAAGTCTAAAGTATTTCGAAATCCGTCCAAGCCAACCGCGGAATATCGAAAACTTTGGAGGAGGTTCTGTAGGCTGTCAAAAAATCATTAAGACAAGTCATCAAAGGCAGAGTCCCAAACTCCAGACGTAGGGCTAATCTCAGCCAACTCAGCCGCACCAAGGCGCGAGGGTCGAAACCCGCGTCTCAGCAGCACCAGGGCGCGAGAGTCGAAACCCGCGTCTCAGCAGCACCAAGGCACGAGGGTCGAAACCCGCGTCTCAGCTAGCACTGCAGCACCAAGGCGCGAGGGTCGAAACCCGTGTCTCAGCAGCACCAAGGCGCGAGGGTCGAAACCCGTGTCTCAGCTAGCACTGCAACACCAAGGCGCGTGGGTTGACACCCGCGTCTCAGTTGTAACCGTCCCGGTTATAGGGTCAATCACGGCCCACATAATGGGGAAAGTTAACCCCCATTATGGAGTATTTTTAGGAGTCACGTACGCCCCTGAAACCTCTATAAATAGCCCCGTTGTTATGGAGAAGGGGTCAGATTTTCGAAGAGAAAAAGAGAGAAAGAGAGTCTAACTCCTCAGCTAACTCGCTGCGTACAAGTTAGTCTTTGCTACAATCTCTTTGAGATTTTGGTCGACAGAGCTGTGTTATTCCGTCCACCATCCGAAGAGAAGGTTCCCAGAAGTTCTCGACGTTCACCCGGTCAACGAAAAACAAGATTCACTTTCCACCGCCACTTGAAGAACCCAGCACTAAACAAAGGGAAGATCCAAGACTCAACATCTTCCCTCCCTTGTAGTCGGAGCATTAGTTTGTCGTAATCTTTCAGTTGATTCAAGAAAATTTTACGCGAACCATTCTCCATACCAAACAGTGACGCATGGTTGGTCAGGTTTTCCTGTGGATGGGCCTTCTTATTCCTTTTAGGACGACTGCGACATTCATTCGCCTTGTGTCCCTCTTTATTGTAGATGTAGCAAGTTCTCTTGAAGCGCTTGTTCTTACCTTCTTGGTCCTTACCTTTGTACCCTTGGGCAGTTTTCTTCTGCTTTAAGCCTTTAGAAGTAGACGCTTTCCCCTTGAGTCTTCGATCACATTGGCTTTGGATTCAGGAGTTCTTATTGCTCCTTTTCTCGAACTTACGGTTGTGCTCTTCAATCTGAAGCCTCATAATGAGATTCTCTAACTTCAACTCCTTGCGCTTGTGCTTCAGGTAGTTCTTAAAATCTCTTCACGCAGGTGGAAGTTCTCCATATTAGTAGCAAACTGAAAAGTTTGAGGTAGAATCATACCTTCAGCCTCTATCTCGTGTAAGATAACTTGGAATTCTTGCACTTGATTGATTACAGTCTTGTTGTCCACCATTTTGTCATCCCACGACGAACTTCTTGGTACCGACATTTTCAGTCTTGCACTTCTTATGAAGACTTGCCCATAACTTCTTTGTCGTTATGATTGGCTGTAGACATTGTAAAGAGAGTCATCCAGTCCATTTAGGATATAGTTTCGGCAAAGGAAGTCACCTTGCGTCCATGCATCAACTGCAAGAACTGAGTCCCGATCAGTCCCGGGTTCCGGTGGATCCTCTTGTAGGAATTTGGCCATATAGAGAGTGATCAAGTAGAAGAGCATCTTATGTTGCCACCTCTTGAATTCAGTGCCATCAAATTTTCCTGGCTTCTCCGGCTTCGGGTTAGAATGTGGAGCATGCAACAATGTCTGAATTTGCATGTTTGGTACCTTACTGGTATTGTCTTGATTAGTCTCAGACATCTTTTGTAATTCAAACAGAACAAAAGTAAGTAACTTCAAGAATGATTAATTGTCTTAAGATTGTTAGGTGTAGGAATCGATCTAACAACTAATCAATGTCACCGATCTAATTGGCCAGGTCAGTGAATATCAGGTAGAAAGTTTTCTGTTCAGTAGAACGTTCCTTAATTACAGAATCACCTTTTAATTACCTTCCTTGGTTGAACACCAATTAGACTAGTATCAATCAGTCTCAATATACTGTAATATTTATGAGCATAAATATTTCAGTATAACCCTTGTATAAAGAATGTTAGTCCACTTATACAACAATTAGAGTGAGGTACGCATATAGCGAATGTTCTTAAGACAATTACGTCCCCCACTTCGGTGCTAATGAGTTACTAGACGCTGGTCTCCCAAGATACAATTCTCATTCACGGTATTTGAATAGCACTATCAAATCGTCGTACGGTCAAACTGTAGTTAATCAGTACCTTCACAGGATTTCAATGCAGCAGGACAAAGACAAATTTCAGGGAGAATAACTTTAGAGGATTATCCACTTGAGAGAAAAGAGGAAGAGATGAATTAATGTTTTAGGAAGATAGAGATTCAGACAACAATTCTATTTAAGAATCTGTTAAATTTTCTAAGCCTTCTTTCAAAATGAATCTTTTATTCATATTTTTTCACAAAAATCTAACTTAAAAAATCTGACTTTCAGACTGAAACTCTTTTCAGTTCTGATTTCTGTATGAGGAAGAGAAAGAACTTTTTGTTCGCTGTATTTTAATTCACAGAGTGGAGCGCTATTTATAGCGCTCCTGGGAACCCGTTGGAGGGCAGAACTGTCCAGGGACAGTTGCGACGGTTCCTGTCTGAACCGTTGCAACTGTTCCAGACAGGAACTGCTGCAGCGGTTCCTTCCAACCGTTGCAATGCAGCATGAGGGTAGCGGAGCTGGTCGGATCGATATCCGCTGTAACACCAAAAAGAACCGGGCTGGGTTGCACCCGCACCCGCACGCAGGCCCGGACCCGGGCCCCTGCGCCGGGCGGGTGGCGACGGCGACGACACGTGCGTGTGGGCATGGTTTCTCCAATTGTGCGCGGAAACTCCAAATACCCAAACATCACGCCCTTTGTTCCCATTTTTTCTATTTATACACTTCAATTGTCCATCCCATATCTAATGTGGGACTAAATGCTTATAGCTATGTTTAGTCCCTTTTAGCTTTTGAATTAGGCAAACTTTAGACTTGAATATCTCATTCATTCAAGAATGGAATTAAACATGTAAATATGATGTTCATCCCCGATGGAAGGAGAACACACTCCAACTATTATTCGATTGATTCTATCAGTTAGCTCAAAGATTCATATTTGAATTCTTCATTTTTTCCAACAGATAGTAGGTAGGCTGGTTGATTTGCCTAATGAATTTCAATCTGCTGCCATAATCTTGGCCTTCGTTAAGTTTTGTGATTCTATGAACAAATTAATCCTGACTAGGCTGTTGCACAGAATCCTTAAAAATATCTTATATTATATCATCTTTAAAAAAAAATTTAATTATACCTCAACGATTGTAGTTGAAACTCCAGCCAATTTGACCGCGTTCCACTTACAACGAACAAGCCTAAAATGTAAGTGTTACAGTTAGAACTACATGCAAGTGCAACTCCATCCATATTAAAACAAATAGTTGGATTGTTGTTCATTGTAGTTAGAGCTACATATATATTTTCAAATACAATCAACCAAAATAAAAAAGACTCCACCCCAAAACAAAATACATTATTCCGCAAGCACAAATATCATGAGAGCTGTCATGCCCCGCTTCCCAAAATACGTGGAGACGGTGTCGCGACGAGAGTCGGCGACGTATATACGCGAGGAAAATACCCCACATATATACGCTAAGCCTAAAGTAACCTGAACAAGCTATAAATCTAAACCATAATCAATCAATAATCACTGCAATGACATATAAATATCTAACACAATGATAACAGATGAATAAGGAAAGGAAAATGGCAACTCAATACGATAAAGGTAGAATCAGGAATAACAGGAAGATAAAAGAGATGAGAATACCAGAACCAGAAGGGAGAGAGTCCAGCTCCTCGCAAAACGTACAATCTCATCGAACACCTGCACAATAGAAACAAGCGACCAATATCTGGACGTGCAAATTCAGGGTCGTCAGAAAGCGACCTGGTGAGTGTGTGTGTGTGTGTGTGTAAGGAGAACTGCTTGTGCATGTAAACAATGTGCATAAAGTAATAACAAGAACAACTGCAGATATAAGAAACTAAATAACATGATAAATAACTGAACTGTAGTATATCTGATAATAACATGAATGAAGATATAAGACAACTATCACAACTGTAAATAAACAACTGATGTCTACATGTGAATCCTAACAATATCACTAATCTGGTATATAAATCTGGTCATGGTTATAGTCATATGTCTATCATAGTTATATATATACACAGCCAAGTAATTATAGTCAGTCACAATACATTATAACAGTTCATTGTCATTTATCAGGTCAGGGAACACCAATTGCCACCTATAATAGACGCATCCCATACTACGCCTACTACACGTGTCAATCGATATCCTAAATTATTGAAATTAGTGGAAGAGACATTATCCATGCTTTAGGTGGGTTCCGTACATACCCGGAACCACGGTCCAATCACCTGGCGCTGAACCAGGTCCTTCCGCTAGGTAGTCAATAACAATAGCAATGTGTCAATACAATGACAATATGAACAATACGGGATGTCAGTCATCCCCCGGAACCTTGCAGTGGAACCATATCTCGGCTGCGCAACCTGTATCCTAGGTCCACCCAAAATACAGACGCTGTCTCCTCCATTAATTTCCCCAATCCCAGTATAAGTTGTCAATTTACATTATTATTTATAACAATCAATCTCCATGTTATTTCGATTACTGGGACGATACAGTAACAGTAACAATATCAGTGTAACAATAATAATGTGAACAATATTACCGTATAAACGGTAGAACAATAGAACAATGAAAGTGTTACAGTCCAACAATATTTTCCCAATAACTTTCAATAACATGAATCAATACAACAACAGAACTAGATAATACTCAATAGCCAGTCTCATCTGGAACCGGTCAATATCTCATATGCATGTACTGCATATAACAATAACCGATCTCAATAGTCATCATGAACCTAGCCTCAATAGTCACCCTGACCGTCAAATATCAATCCATGTCAAAGTAATCCGGTACAGTAACCCACAAGTTTAATGAATCAATAACCAGTTCTCTTATCATATCAATCTACTCTGATTCACACGTCATCAATATATTCACATCTCAATAACCGAAATAATCAATGCTCTGATACATCTATTCAGATCTCCACACCGCGATCTGATCAAAGTCATCACACACTCTCACTTCTATCAAGGTCAATCATAAGATCCCAAAACTCGAGTAACGTACCTAAAAATTCATCAGGTCAGGTCAATCCAATCAACTACTATTTCCCAAGCAATATGGAATTTAAGGTGCCTATATGTCTGAAAATCAATATCAACAAGATTTCAATACTCAAACGGTACAATCAGGGGTAAAACTGGGAATTACTCATGACTATTAATCCAACTAACTCAATCATATCAAAACACTAATCAAGATCCAAAAAGAGTGTAAATCCCAGATCAACTCCAACTCTGAATCAGTCCACGAAACGATTCAAGCATCAACGTAAGACACATCTAATATGACCTCAAATACCCAAATAAATTCTTAACTGAATTATCACCGAATAAGGAATATCACACGCAATAATTGTTCAGATAAAATATAGATCTTAAACCGTAATCACGAACTCATCCAACAAAAGATCAATCAAGTATACAGTCCAATCTCCTATACAATTAGTCTCAGTCTGAAACGGTAATCATCTATTCATGAAATAATATAACTCTAATATTTCAATGTCCAAATATCAGATCCATATACATCAGATGCTCAAATATAAACTAGTCTATCCAATCAATAGATTGAGTCAAGTTACAATCTAAGGTGTATCAATACTAAGCCTAAGCCAACAACAGGAAACTAACAACACATAAAATGACACTGATATAAGCTCCTATCGACTATGTAATTAAAGTGAACAATCATATATGTCTCATGAAGTAGTATAAGAAATCAAACTGGTAAAACATAAAAGAAAGTCACATGAAATGATAAGTGTAACATGTAAAGCATACCGACAACGGTAAATACACAAGAACGAACACTCACATGAAATGACGCGGTTTCAGAACCGAATCGCCGTCTGGTCTTCACTGCACGAACTAGTACTGATCTACGACTCATCCCATGAATCGGTCTTCGAATTAGCTGTGCATCGGGTCCACAACGAGCACGAACCCGAATCGGGTCCGGGTCTCCTACAACGATCCGGATTTCACCAAATGATTCCGAACGCTGTAACACGCAACCAACACATACAAATAAATATAAATATATATTAAACACACTCCCGAGCACACCGACACATATGTGTACACCCACGTACATAATATATATTCGTATATACGAGTATACACATACATACATCTTTATACATACATATATATACATATACTTACATGAATTAAAATGCATAGACATGCATATCCATCATGTAATATCCACAATAATACCCAAACACCCACATAATAAATATAAACATGCACTTAATTAAATATACATACATAATAACATACCCATGCATTCATATACATCATGCATACACATGTATGCATGTCACCACTCACGCACACACCAACACACATTTATATAAATTTCTCAATTATTACATTATTGCCACCATACAAAAAATGTAAAACTAACCTCGAGCCGATTTGCGGCGCACCGACGGAGGCTCCGACGGAGGCGTCCGGGGTCGCGGAGGGTGTCGTTGGATAGAGGAGTTCACCGTGAAGGGCGTGGGTGCGTTCGCTCTCGTCGACGGTGATCCACGACGATCCACAGAGTGCCGGAAAATGGCTCAGAGTAAGGTATCTCACACATGAAAATAACTCACTTGAATTAATATACACATATTATAAACTATAATTTAAACATACTAGTTACACACATAAATCCCCCAATCACCAACAAATATCCAGAGAGAGGGAGCACATTACCCACGGGGGGAGGAGCTCACGCAGGCCGAAGGGGAGGAGCTGCTGTCGGCCATGGGGAAGGAGTTGGACACGGCCTAGCCAAGGATGGGTTCGGCCAAGCCAAGGGGAAGTGCTCGGGGTTGTGCATCTGGCTGCCGCGGAGGAGACCGGCTGTGGTGGAAGCCCGGACAGGGGGCGCTGGATGTTGTTAGCGCTGCTGTTGCGGGTGTACGCCGGCCTGCCAGGGGGAGGGGGCGCCTGGCCTAGGCGCTGTTGAAGAAGGCTGTGCTGCCGTGGCTAAGGGGCTCGGGCTTCCATGGTGGAGAGGATGCCGCCGTGGCCGGGGTGTGGAGGCACGCGGCCATGGCCAACCAAGAGGAGATCCGGTTGTGGTGCTTCGGCGAAGTTCCGGCGACGAGGAGAGGTGGGATCTCCGGCCTGGTTCTGGGCTGCCGTGGAGTTGCGGCAACAGGAGAGGTTGGGCGGCTGTGCATTGGAGAGGAAAAGATAGAGATTAGGTTTTTAATCTTAGGTTTAGGGATTAAGAAAGGATTATATAGGAGGTGCAAATAATGGGTTATTGGGTTGGATCTAAGTGGGTAAAGGGTTTGGGTCTAATTGAGTATTGGGTTGGAGACAAAAGTGAATAATGGGTATGGATCAAGGAATATGGTATGAATAGAAATCAAGGGAAAAGAAATATTATAAATACCACTACACAAGTAATAATAGTACCAATATTAACAACAACATTACTAATAATACCAATATTAAGATAAGTAATACTAACACAAACAATAATTAGCAATAACTACTACCACTAATACTCATACTAATATTAAAATAATTAAATAAAATACTAGTAACACTAATAATAATAATCTTAATAATTGACCATTCAAAAATAATAATAAATGATAATATTAGTAACACTATTAATAATTAATAACCACTAACAATATTAATAATAATAACACTAATAGTAATAATTAAATTATTAATAAAAATAAAGGTAATAGTATATAAAGTCAAAATGTCATCTATTATCTTAAAAATAAATTTTCATATTTAATAATAGTAATATAATCACAAGAGAAAATAATAAATTAAGTTGATTAAAAAAATAATCAGTAAATTAAAATAAATACTTTAGAAAAATAAAAATACAGTATTTCTAACTAGGGATATTACATTCTACCCAACTTATAAAAATTTCGTCCCCGAAATTCAATAGGGCAGGGAATGGTAAAAGGAGTTCAAAATCAAAAGAGAAGACAAACAAGCTTCACTCGCTTCTCTGCACATCATAAATCCACCACGCTTCCGCTGCGCCACTCTGATGTATGCTACCAGCTTCAACATGGAGTGATTAAACTCAGGGGATAAAAGTCAGTGAAAATAGAGTCGGAAGGAAAAATAAGAATCAAGATAGGACCAAGATCACTATAGAAGAAGAGTTGAATTCAGGGATATCAAAAAATCAAGGGATGGATACCCAAAGGGAGGACAACCAATTCTCAAGTGGACTCAATATCATCGTGTGAGCCCTATATGTATATTGCAGTGTAATTATAGCTCGTTCAAGTTATCGGTAAGAATCAAGTCCGTTTTATGTCAAAACCTGGCTCTGATACCAAAAAACCTGTCATGCCCCGCTTCCCAAAATACGTGAAGACGGAGTCGCGACGAGAGTCGGCGACGTATATACGCGAGGAAAATACCCCACATGTATACGCTAAGCCTAAAGTAACCTGAACAAGCTATAAATCTAAACCATAATCAATCAATAATCACTGCAATGACATATAAATCTAACACAATGATAACAGATGAATAAGAAAAGGAAAATGGCAACTGAATACGATAAAGGTAGAATCAGGATAACAGGAAGATAAAAGAGATGAGAATACCAGAACCAGAAGGGAGAGAGTCCAGCTCCTCGCAAAGCGTACAATCTTATCGAACACCTGCACAATAGAAACAAGCGTCCAATATCTGGACGTGCAAATTCAGGGTCGTCAGAAAGTGACCTAGTGAGTGTGTGTGTAAGGAGAACTGCTCGTGCATGTAAACAATGTGCATAAAGTAATAACAAGAACAACTGCAGATATAAGAAACTAAATAACATAATAAATAACTGAACTGTAGTATATCTGATAACAACATGAATGAAGATATAAGACAACTATCACAACTGTAAATAAACAACTGATGTCTACATGTGAATCCTAACAATGTCACTAATCTGGTATATAAATCTGGTCATAGTTATAGTCATATGTCTATCATAGTTATATATATACACAGCCAAGTAATTATAGTCAGTCACAATACATTATAACAGTTCATTGTCATTTATTAGGTCAGCGAACACCAATTGCCACCTATAATAGACGCATCTCATACTACGCCTACTACACGTGTCAATCGATATCCTAAATTATTGAAATTAGTGGAAGAGACATTATCCATGCTTTAGGTGGGTTCCGTACATACGCGGAACCACGGTCCAATCACCTGGCGCTGAACCAGGTCCTACCGCTAGGTAGTCAATAACAATAACAATGTGTCAATACAATGACAATATGAACAATACGGGATGTCAGTCATCCCCCGGAACCCTGCAGTGGAACCGTATCTCAGCTGCGCAACCTGTATCCTAGGTCCACCCAAAATACAGACGCTGTCTCCTCCATTAATTTCCCCAATCCCAGTGTAAGTTGTCAATTTACATTATTATTTATAAAAATCAATCTCCATGTTATTTCGATTACTGGGACGATACAGTAACAGTAACAATATCAATGTAACAATAACAATGTGAACAATATTACTGTATAAACAGGTGAACAATAGAATAATGAAAGTGTTAAGGTCCAACAATATTTTCCTAATAACTTTCAATAACATGAATCAATACAACAACAGAACTAGATAATACTCAATAGCCAGTCTCATCTGGAACCGGTCAATATCTCATATGCCTGTACTGCATATAACAATAACCGATCTCAATAGTCATCATGAACCTAGCCTCAATAGTCACCCTGACCGTCAAATATCAATCCATGTCAAAGTAATCCTGTAACACCCCGCTGCCGGAATACGTACTTAGTTGCGTATTCAGATTTCTCGATCGTATTTTTTTGATTAACTTCCTGTTATGAATTATTTATATGATTGTTTTGCTTTGGATTGGGATTCGTGAACTCGGAGTCAGCCCTAGTCTGAACCGGGGACCCGATCTCAGGTTGTTGCTCGATTTAGTCTTTCTGGTATTCTGATTTGACCGATTTTAGTTTTAAACATCATTTTCCAATATTCTAGATTTTCTATGATTTTCTGGAATTTTCCTAAATTAAATTGTAAATCTTCAAAACCGGTGTCGGCCAGTTCCGTTGACCGATTCCCGGATTTTTAATTTACAAACGGTTTAGAATTTCTAAAAGTGTCTTTTGACATTACTTCTTAAAATCATATTTTCTATCTAAATACTTTTTCTGAGATTTATCAGATTTTATCAAAATCCGGCCAATCCGGTGTATACCGAGATTGACGGTTGACTTCAGGATTTTTATCTGGAAAATGAGATTTAATCTTTGAAAACCGATTTCACCAAAAATCATTTTATAATATTTATTATTTTTGAGAATTTTTGGGAAACTTTCCGAGCTATTTCATTTTTGGGCTTTTCCGGAGTTTTCAGTATTTTCCCAGATACCGAGGAGATTGCCCCAATTTTCCACCTTTGTCTTTTCCCCATTTTCTCTCTCCTTCCTCAAACGCGGCATTCACCTACCTGAGATTCTGCATTTAATGCAGAGATCCTCTCCACACCTCTCCATGCTGCATTTAATGCGCTGCTAATCACTTCCATCAAGTCATCATGACTTTTGTCCTTTTGTGAAACGCAGCCTTTTTGCATCTCCTCCTGGACGCAGCTTTCATTCCCGCGTTTGACCCATTTTGGCCTAAACGCAGCCCTTCTTTGCTTGAGACGCAGCCCATCTCCTTCCAATGAAACGCAAGTTTCATTCTTTCGCTTCAAAAAGTCAAACTTGCAATCATTATTTCTTTATATATAAATACCCCACCTCCTTCTCTCTCTTTCATTTCTCTTCTCCTTCTTCCTTGTTTCCTGCAGCCACCAACAGAGAAGCCACTAAGAGCCTCCTCTTACTTCCTTGGGCCACCCATACTCCACCTTCTCCACCTCCATTTTCACCACCAACACCACCACTTCTTCCTTCTCCATCTCCTCCTCCACTTCCAACAACAACAACATCCCCATAGCACCTTCTTCAACCTCTTCTCCACCAAGAAACACCAAAGAACCCATCCTCTCCACCAAAACTTCACCACCATCTCCACCACCACCTACATCTCCTTGGCCACCACCAAGCATACCATCTTCACCTCCTCGGCGAGCTCTTTCATTCTAGCCAACTCGTCGCTCCCCGGCACCGTTTGCAAAATCCCATTTTGACCAAGTGAACTAGACTTGCACCTTCAACCTCTCTCCATCACTTTGTGAAGACCGGCCACTCCTTTTGGATTGGGGCCGCGTTCTTCTCCGGCGGTAAGACTTAGGGCCGGTACCCTCCTTTTGGATTGGGGCCGAACTTCCCTTCGTTGGACGCAGCAAAGATCATCTTAGGCGAGTGCTTTTCCTCGCCAAAGACTTGGTTAACTTGTATTTGCATATCAACAAACCATAACTTTCAAAGTTAGTCTTGCTCACTGTTTGGCAGTATTAGTCGACTTGACCAATTCATAAGTCGACTAGCCCCTTTGAAACGCAGTCCTATTTCTGAGAACGCAACTCTGTTAGTCGACTACATGTTTCCCCCAGTCGACTAACCCTTTTCTGAAACGCGCCCTTCTTGGAAACGCAGCATTCCTAGTCGACTTGGCAATCACCCCTAGTCGACTAACTTTTCTTCTGAAGACGCGGATCTTTGAGACGCGGACTTTATTAGTCGACTATCCATTGTTCCCAGTCGACTAACGCAGCTCCCTTGAGACGCAGTCCTCTGAGACGCGACCTTGACTAGTCGACTAACCTTTCTGCCTGAGACGCGGCTCTCTCAGACGCGGCTTTATCAAGTCGACTACCCCTAACGCTCTAGTCGACTAACCTTCCTCTTGAAACGCAGCTCTCCCAAACGCAGCCTAGCTAGTCGACTTGTCCCTTGTCTTTGGTCGACTAACTCCTTGATTAGTCGACTACCCATAAATTCCTAGTCGACTAACTTTGGCTGACAGCTGTTATTAATCACTTTCTTAAATATGGACCTTTTCCTCGGGACTTGTATTATATGTTGTTATTACATGACTTGTTACCTGCTAATATCATCATCCTGTCATGCTATCACTTGACACCCAGCATGATATACTTGACTTGTGATTATCACAATTACGGGAATCCTGCCTTGTTATCCTGTATTATATACAGTGACCTGTTATCTGAATGGAACTAAGTGCCACACAGAGCAAAGTGCCACACTACCTACGTGGTGGGGGCCACCTCTTGAATCTGTGGGGGCCACCTCTAGAATCCATCCCCCTCAGAGCAAAGTGCCACATGGAACAAAGTGCCACACTACCTACGTGGTGGGGGCCACCTCTTGAATCTGTAGGGCCATTTCCTGTCATGTCCAGTTATTCCCGTAATCTGATAACATTGATAAGCCATAAAAAGGACAACTTGCACGGGGAATGGGAGGAAGTGATGGATGCCGGAATGATGCCTTGCTTATAGTAGTGGATTACCTGAACTGACGATTCGTGTTAGAGGGATTTAAGGCCCTCAGAAGATGCGTGTTAGGGGGATTCAAGGCCCTCAAGCTGGTCCCGGGTGTACGGGAACTACTATAAGAGGAGCTATCAGTTCTCCATCAGCTTCCAGTAACAACCCTCGTCTTGCTTATATATGGATGTATGTGTGTTGGGATGTACACCAGGACACATACCTAGATATATGAGTCAGACGAGTAATAATAATATAAGACTCCTGTCATGCCTGTTATGATGCCTGTTATGATTCCTGTTATGACTCCCGTTATGTACTCCTGTTATGTCCGTTATGATTCCTGTTATGATTCCTGTTATGTACTCCTGTTATGCCTGTTATGTGTTCTTGTTATGACCACTTTGTAATTCGGGTTGTATGTGCTTGGATTACGATGATATGAGATAAAGGTATATAGATGAGGGTTTCCTTGTTTGGATTATTCCTTCGATGTACTAGTCTCATGGAGCCGTGACCTAAGCTTATACAATCGGTTTTGCCCGTAATGAGGTTTTATATCGGATTTCCTGTTTTATGATTATTATGCTATATCTGTTCATACCATGCTCTTTACTTGTATTCTAACCCGCCTGTCTCCTGTTCTTATCTGATCATATCATGAGTACTTCCTACTTGATATTATTTGTTATATACATTTGTGCTTGTCCTGGCTCGCCACTTGGCTTTTGCTTCACCATTCGCCTGGGGAGTTTCATCTGACTCCCCTGGATCCTCATGTCCAGGTTTTGGAGCTTGGAGCGTGTGGATTCCCTCTGTTGCTGATCAGAGTAGCGCAGCGGTAGCACGGATCTTCAACAGACCGTCCGGAACTCCATCCTTCCAGGCCCCCTGTTTGCCTCTCGAGTTTTCCTATTGCAAACTCGTGAGTGCCTTTTGTACAGTTCATATATGTACATCTTTTGTACTCTCGCATTTGCGCCTATCAGGTGATGTAATATTATTGTAATATCGAATCACCTTTGTGATAACTTTGTAATTGTACACATGTGTTGGAATGTATAATGCACCACTTGCTTCCGCACTCTGATTCTTGCCTGTACTGATGCTTAGCGTATATACGTGAGGGTATTTCTGACCTGCGTATATACGTCGCAGTGACGTACCCATACCCGCATGATCGGGGCGTTACAGGGTGGTATCAGAGCTTAGGCTCTACATCCTCAGTACGTCCAGACGGCAAATTAATGGTAAAGAAATTTGCAACTGGAATGCATGAGTCCTGATTATACAATCCAACTACAGTACAGAGTTATCTATTTTCTTGATCATCTCTCCTTTGATCCCTAATCCTTCCTATCTTTCCCCTGTTTTGGTTTTTCGAAGCCTTTATATCAACTTAAGATATGAATAGACTAGAGAGGTAGCGGCTGGCTTGAGGACCCTACCTATAGTGCTGCATATCTTAATTGGTAAAATTCCACCCTTATCCTCTTTGTGTTCAATTTACCCCTTATCGAAATTGCGAGGACGCAATTTTTTTGTAAGGTGGATGGATTGTAACACCCCGCTCCCGGAATACGTACTTAGTTGCGTATTCAGATTTCTCGATCGTATTTTTTTGATTAACTTCCTGTTATGAATTATTTATATGATTGTTTTGCTTTGGATTGGGATTCGTGAACTCGGAGTCAGCCCTAGTCTGAACCGGGGACCCGATCTCAGGTTGTTGCTCGATTTAGTCTTTCTCGTATTCCGATTTGACCGATTTTAGTTTTAAACATCATTTTCTAATATTCTAGATTTTCTATGATTTTCTGGAATTTTCCTAAATTAAATTGTAAATCTTCAAAACCGGTGTCGGCCAGTTCCGTTGACCGATTCCCGGATTTTTAATTTACAAACGGTTTGGAATTTCTAAAAGTTCCTTTTGACATTACTTCTTAAAATCATATTTTCTATCTAAATACTTTTTCTGAGATTTATCAGATTTTATCAAAATCCGGCCAATCCGGTGTATACCGAGATTGACGGTTGACTTCAGGATTTTTATCTGAAAAATGAGATTTAATCTTTGAAAACCGATTTCACCAAAAATTATTTTATAATATTTATTATTTTTGAGAATTTTTGGAAAACTTTCCGAGCTATTTCATTTTTGGGCTTTTCCGGAGTTTTCAGTATTTTCCCAGATACCGAGGAGATTGCCCCAATTTTCCACCTTTGTCTTTTCCCCATTTTCTCTCTCCTTCCTCAAACGCGGCATTCACCTACCTGGGATTCTGCATTTAATGTAGAGATCCTCTCCACACCTCTCCATGCTGCATTTAATGCGCTGCTAATCACTTCCATCAAGTCATCATGACTTTTGTCCTTTTGTGAAACGCAGCCTTTTTGCATCTCCTCCTGGACGCAGCTTTTATTCCCGCGTTTGACCCATTTTGGCCTAAACGCAGCCCTTCTTTGCTTGAGACGCAGCCCATCTCCTTCCAATGAAACGCAAGTTTCATTCTTTGGCTTCAAAAAGTCAAACTTGCAATCAATATTTCTTTATATATAAATACCCCACCTCCTTCTCTCTCTTTCATTTCTCTTCTCCTTCTTCCTTGTTTCCTGCAGCCACCAACAGAGAAGCCACTAAGAGCCTCCTCTTACTTCCTTGGGCCACCCATACTCCACCTTCTCCACCTCCATTTTCACCACCAACACCACCACTTCTTCCTTCTCCATCTCCTCCTCCACTTCCAACAACAACAACATCCCCATACCACCTTCTTCAACCTCTTCTCCACCAAGAAACACCAAAGAACCCATCCTCTCCACCAAAACTTCACCACCATCTCCACCACCACCTACATCTCCTTGGCCACCACCAAGCATACCATCTTCACCTCCTCGGCGAGCTCTTTCATTCTAGCCAACTCGTCGCTCCCCGTGGCACCGTTTGCAAAATCCCATTTTGACCAAGTGAACTAGACTTGCACCTTCAACCTCTCTCCATCACTTTGTGAAGACCGGCCACTCCTTTTGGATTGGGGCCGCGTTCTTCTCGGCGGTAAGACTTAGGGCCGGTACCCTCCTTTTGGATTGGGGCCGAACTTCCCTTCGTTGGACGCAGCAAAGATCATCTTAGGCGAGTGCTTTTCCTCGCCAAAGACTTGGTTAACTTGTATTTGCATATCAACAAACCATAACTTTCAAAGTTAGTCTTGCTCACTGTTTGGCAGTATTAGTCGACTTGACCAATTCATAAGTCGACTAGCCCCTTTGAAACGCAGTCCTATTTCTGAGAACGCAACTCTGTTAGTCGACTACATGTTTCCCCCAGTCGACTAACCCTTTTCTGAAACGCGCCCTTCTTGGAAACGCAGCATTCCTAGTCGACTTGGCAATCACCCCTAGTCGACTAACTTTTCTTCTGAAGACGCGGATCTTTGAGACGCGGACTTTATTAGTCGACTATCCATTGTTCCCAGTCGACTAACGCAGCTCCCTTGAGACGCAGTCCTCTGAGACGCGACCTTGACTAGTCGACTACCCACAATTTCCAAGTCGACTAACCTTTCTGCCTGAGACGCGGCTCTCTCAGACGCGGCTTTATCAAGTCGACTACCCCTAACGCTCTAGTCGACTAACCTTCCTCTTGAAACGCAGCTCTCCCAAACGCAGCCTAGCTAGTCGACTTGTCCCTTGTCTTTGGTCGACTAACTCCTTGATTAGTCGACTACCCATAAATTTCTAGTCGACTAACTTTGGCTGACAGCTGTTATTAATCACTTTCTTAAATATGGACCTTTTCCTCGGGACTTGTATTATATGTTGTTATTACATGACTTGTTACCTGCTAATATCATCATCCTGTCATGCTATCACTTGACACCCAGCATGATATACTTGACTTGTGATTATCACAATTACGGGAATCCTGCCTTGTTATCCTGTATTATATACAGTGACCTGTTATCCTGAATGGAACTAAGTGCCACACAGAGCAAAGTGCCACACTACCTACGTGGTGGGGGCCACCTCTTGAATCTGTGGGGGCCACCTCTAGAATCCATCCCCCTCAGAGCAAAGTGCCACATGGAACAAAGTGCCACACTACCTACGTGGTGGGGGCCACCTCTTGAATCTGTGGGGGCCACCTCTTGAATCTGTAGGGCCATTTCCTGTCATGTCCAGTTATTCCCGTAATCTGATAACATTGATAAGCCATAAAAAGGACAACTTGCACGGGGAATGGGAGGAAGTGATGGATGCCGGAATGATGCCTTGCTTATAGTAGTGGATTACCTGAACTGACGATTCGTGTTAGAGGGATTTAAGGCCCTCAGAAGATGCGTGTTAGGGGGATTCAAGGCCCTCAAGCTGGTCCCGGGTGTACGGGAACTACTATAAGAGGAGCTATCAGTTCTCCATCAGCTTCCAGTAACAACCCTCGTCTTGCTTATATATGGATGTATGTGTGTTGGGATGTACACCAGGACACATACCTAGATATATGAGTCAGACGAGTAATAATAATATAAGACTCCTGTCATGCCTGTTATGATGCCTGTTATGATTCCTGTTATGACTCCCGTTATGTACTCCTGTTATGCCCGTTATGATTCCTGTTATGATTCCTGTTATGTACTCCTGTTATGCCTGTTATGTGTTCTTGTTATGACCACTTTGTAATTCGGGTTGTATGTGCTTGGATTACGATGATATGAGATAAAGGTATATAGATGAGGGTTTCCTTGTTTGGATTATTCCTTCGATGTACTAGTCTCATGGAGCTGTGACCTAAGCTTATACAATCGGTTTTGCCCGTAATGAGGTTTTATATCGGATTTCCTGTTTTATGATTATTATGTTATATCTGTTCATACCATGCTCTTTACTTGTATTCTAACCCGCCTGTCTCCTGTTCTTATCTGATCATATCATGAGTACTTCCTACTTGATATTATTTGTTATATACATTTGTGCTTGTCCTGGCTCGCCACTTGGCTTTTGCTTCACCATTCGCCTGGGGAGTTTCATCTGACTCCCCTGGATCCTCATGTCCAGGTTTTGGAGCTTGGAGCGTGTGGATTCCCTCTGTTGCTGATCAGAGTAGCGCAGCGGTAGCACGGATTTTCAACAGACCGTCCGGAACTCCATCCTTCCAGGCCCCCTGTTTGCCTCTCGAGTTTTCCTATTGCAAACTCGTGAGTGCCTTTTGTACAGTTCATATATGTACATCTTTTTGTACTCTCGCATTTGCGCCTATCAGGTGATGTAATATTATTGTAATATCGGATCACCTTTGGTGATAACTTTGTAATTGTACACATGTGTTGGAATGTATAATGCACCACTTGCTTCCGCACTCTGATTCTTGCCTGTAATGATGCTTAGCGTATATACGTGAGGGTATTTCTGACCTGCGTATATACGTCGCAGTGACGTCCCCATACCCGCAGGATCGGGGCGTTACAAATCCGGTACAGTAACCCACAAGTTTAATGAATCAATAACCAGTTCTCTTATCATATCAATCTACTCTGATCCACACGTCATCAATATATTCACATCTCAATAACCGAAATAATCAATGCTCTGATACATCTATTCAGATCTCCACACCACGATCTGATCAAAGTCATCACACACTCTCACTTCTATCAAGGTCAATCATAAGATCCCAAAACTCGAGTAACGTACCTAAAAATTCATCAGGTCAGGTCAATCCAATCAACTACTATTTCCCAAGCAATATGGAATGTAAGGTGCCTATATGTCTGAAAATCAACATCAACAAGATTTCAATACTCAAACGGTACAATCAGGGGTAAAATCGGGAATTATTCATGACTATTAATCCAACTAACTCAATCATATCAAAACACTAATCAAGATCCAAAAAGAGTGTAAATCCCATATCAACTCCAACTCTGAATCAGTCCACAAAACGATTCAAGTATCAACGTAAGACACATCTAATATGACCTCAAATACCCGAATAAATTCTTAACTGAATTATCACCGAATAAGGAATATCACGTGCGATAATTGTTCAGATAAAATATAGATCTTAAACCTTAATCACGAACTCATCCAACAAAAGATCAATCAAGTATACAGTCCAATCTCCTATACAATTAGTCTCAGTCTGAAACGGTAATCATCTATTCATGAAATGATATAACTCTAATATTTCAATGTCCAAATATCAGATCCATATACATCAGATGCTCAAATATAAACTAGTATATCCAATCAATAGATTGAGTCAAGTTACAGTCTAAGGTGTATTAATACTAAGCCTAAGCCAACAACAAGAAACTAACAACACATAAAATGACACTGATATAAGCTCCTATCGACTATGTAATTAAAGTGAACAATCATATATGTCTCATGAAGTAGTATAAGAAATCAAACTGGTAAAACATAAAAGAAAGTCACATGAAATGATAAGTGTAACATGTAAAGCATACCGACAACGGTAAATACACAAGAACGAACACTCACATGAAATGACGCGGTTTCAGAACCGAATCGCCGTCTGGTCTTCACTGCACTGTAGGCTGTCTAAAAATCACTAAAAGACAAGCCATTGAAAAGCAGAATTTTGGCCGCGTCTCAGCACCAAGGCGCGAGGGTTCAAACGCGCGTCTCAGCATCAAGGCGAGGCTCGAAAGCCGCGTCTCAGCAAATAGGCGAGGCTCGACAGCCGCGTCTCAGCACCAAGGCGTGAGGGTTCAAACCCGCGTCTCAGCATCAAGGCGAGGCTCGACAGCCGCGTCTCAGCAAATAGGCGAGGCTCGACAGCCGCGTCTCAGCACCTAGGCGCGAGGGTTAAAACCCGCGTCTCAGCATCAAGGCAAGGCTCGACAGCCCGCGTCTCAGCATCAAGGTGAGGCTCGACAGCCCGCGTCTCAGCATCAAGGTGAGGCTCGACAGCCCGCGCCTCAGCATCAAGGCGCGAGGGTCGAAACCCGCGCCTCGGTTGCAACTGCCCTGATTATGGGGCCTGTCACCGCCCACATAGCGGGGAAGTTAACCCCATTGTGGAGTGTTTTAGGGGCACGTTCACCCCTGATACCTCTATAAATAGCCTTGCTTGCTATTTAGAAGGGGTCGGTCGATTAGAGAGGAGAGACAGAGAAAGAGAGTCTAACTCTTCAGCCGACTTGTTGTGTTCAAGTTAGCCTTTGCCGACAATCTCTTTGAGAGTTTTGGTCGACAGAGCTGTGTTACTCCGTCAACCACCCGAAGAGAAGAGCCCCGGAAGATCTTAACGTTCACCCAGTCAACGGAGAACAAGATTCACTCTCCACCGCCACTTGAAGAACCCAGCCTTAAACAAAGGGAGGATTCAAGACTCAACATCCTCCCTCCCTTGTAATCGGAATACTGATCTGTTGTAATCTTCTATCCAATTAAAAGAATTTTGCAATCGAATCCTCCTTTTCCGACGCGTACATGCACGAACTAGTACTGATCTACGACTCATCCCATGAATCGGTCTTCGAATTGGCTATGCATCGGGTCCACAACGAGCACGAACCCGAATCGGGTCCGGGTCTCCTACAACGGTCCGGATCTCACCAAACGATTTCGAACGCTGTAACACGCAACCAACACATACAAATAAATATAAATATATAGTAAACACACTCCCGAGCACACCGACACATATGTGTACACCCACGTACATAATATATATTCGTATATACGAGTATACACATACATACATCTTTATACATACATATATATACATATACTTACATGAATTAAAATACATAGACATGCATATCCAACATGTAATATCCACAATAATACCCAAACACCCACATAATAAATATAAACATGCACTTAATTAAATATACATACATAATAACATACCCATGCATTCATATACATCATGCATACACATGTATGCATGTCACCACTCACGCACACACCAACACACATTTATATAAATTTCTCAATTATTACAATATTGCCACCATACAAAAAATGTAAAACTAACCTCGAGCCGATTTGCGGCGCACCGACGGAGGCGTCCGGGGTCGCGGAGGCTGTCATTGGATAGAGGAGTTCACCGTGAAGGGCGTGGGTGCGTTCGCTCTCGTCGACGGTGATCCACGATGATCCACGGAGTGCCGGAAAATGGCTCGGAGTAAGGTATCTCACATATGAAAATAACTCACTTGAATTAATATACACATATTATAAACTATAATTTAAACATACTAGTTACACACATAAATCCCCCAATCACCAACAAATATCCAGAGAGAGGGAGCACATTACCCACGGGGGGAGGAGCTCACGCAGGCCGAAGGGGAGGAGCTGCTGTCGGCCATGGGGAAGGAGTTGGACACGGCCTAGCCAAGGATGGGTTCGGCCAAGCCAAGGGGAAGTGCTCGGGGTTGTGCATCTGGCTGCCGCGGAGGAGACCGGCTGTGGTGGAAGCCCGGACAGGGGGCGCTGGATGTTGTTAGCGCTGCTGTTGCGGGTGTACGCCGGCCTGCCAGGGGGAGGGGGCGCCTGGCCTAGGCGCTGTTGAAGAGGGCTGTGCTGCCGTGGCTAAGGGGCTCGGGCTTCCATGGTGGAGAGGATGCCGCCGTGGCCGGGGTGTGGAGGCACGCGGCCATGGCCAACCAAGAGGAGATCCGGTTGTGGTGCTTCGGCGAAGTTCCGGCGACGAGGAGAGGTGGGATCTCCGGCCTGGTTCTGGGCTGCCGTGGAGTTGCGGCAACAGGAGAGGTTGGGCGGCTGTGCATTGGGGAGGAAAAGATAGAGATTAGGTTTTTAATCTTAGGTTTAGAGATTAAGAAAGGATTATATAGGAGGTGCAAATAATGGGTTATTGGGTTGGATCTAAGTGGGTAAAGGGTTTGGGTCTAACTGAGTATTGGGTTGGAGACAAAAGTGAATAATGGGTATGGATCAAGGAATATCGTATGAATAGAAATCAAGGGAAAAGAAATATTATAAATACCACTACACAAGTAATAATAGTACCAATATTAACAACAACATTACTAATAATACTAATATTAAGATAAGTAATACTAACACAAACAATAATTAGCAATAACTAGTACAACTAATACTCATACTAATATTAAAATAATTAAATAAAATACTAGTAACACTAATAATAATAATCTTAATAATTGACCATTCAAAAATAATAATAAATGATAATATTAGTAACACTATTAATAATTAATAACCACTAACAATATTAATAATAATAACACTAATAGTAATAATTAAAGTATTAATAAAAATAAAGGTAATAGTATATAAAGTCAAAATGTCATCTACTATCTTAAAAATAAATTTTCATATTTAATAATAATATATAATCACAAGAGAAAATAATAAATTAAGTTGATTAAAAAAATAATCAGTAAATCAAAATAAATACTTTAGAAAATTAAAAATACAGTATTTCTAATTAGGGATATTACAAGAGCCCTATGAGTATGAGTTAGTTCCTGCTTCCAAGTGTCACTTGAAAACAATGGTAAAATCTCTTTGCAGTGGGTAAGAGGTATGGAGTTCAAATTCCGCTTCCACCAGGCTTATACATGCAAGTGCAACTCCAACTACATTAAAACAAATAGTTTGATCGTTGTTCATTATAGTTAAAGCTACGTCTAGATCCAAATACGGTTAACTAAGATAAAAAGATTTCACTCGCACAAAATACTTTTGTCCGCAAGCACAAGTATCATGAGAGCCCTATGAATATGACTGGGTACTTGCTTCCAAGTGTCACTGAAAAATAATAGTAAAACCTCTTTACAGTGGGCAAGAAGTTTAGAATGGGTAAGAGGTTGGGGTTCAAATCCCGCTTCCACCATGCTACTGCCTATATTTCAAAAAAGAAAAAAAAAAAAAAGAACTTGAGTAACAAACAGAGAGAAGTTCTCTCTTTAATCCCAGGCTAATCAAAGCCCTTAGCCCAATTACTTTGGGCCTCCCCATCCAAGTTAGCAAGCAGAACTTTTCTCTTTAATCCAAGACTAATCAAAGCTCAGCCCAGTAATTTTGGGCCTCTCCATCCAATTTTGCGGAGGACCGGCCTAAAGACTACCAGTGAGCTGAATTTGGACTCTACATATGGGCTTTTCACTTATATTTAGGACCCATTTACAACCCATTCAGTTCCTTAAGATATGCCTGTTATGTAATTAATCAAATAAATAAAGGGAGAGAGAGAGTTAGACAGAAATATCAAGTAATTTAAGAATTCTTAATTCCTTTATACAGTTTATTTTGCATTTTGTACATCTCCTTTTCTTTCCTTGGCGATCTCATTTTGTACATCAGGAGTTCCTTTTGTTTCTTACTTGATTTTTCGATTTAACATTGTTTGATAATTGGAGAATGCATTTTTGTAACTTTTCTGAGAATTAAAAGAAAAAAGTTACTTGTCGATAAATCTTTGGAAACAGTTCTATTGGAATTTTCATTTAATAAATTTATTTCTTGCCTGCTATCCTGTATATAATTCTTCTGCAGAATCTTTAGCAAGGGAGCTAAAATAATTAACTTGATACTGTTATCAGTAGGTGCATGACATCAATCTTAATTTCCAATTTCTTTTTCTTTTTGTTAATGAGTGAACCCCACCCTTCTTGATGTCACAGGTCACAATTAGATTCTGCTCATATTGAAATACATACAGGACATGTTCTGCATTATGATAGTAATTGTTTAAATTCTTGTATTATACAATTTTGTAACGTGGCCTCAATCAGATGTAAAATAAACAATAATCATGAAGTTTACAATTATTAAGCATATTCACAACATAATTAATCATATGGAGACCCCACGAAGACCCATTTTGTTGGGCTTTTATTCTTATCTGATTCATATCACAGTGTTCTTGTTAGATACTGAAACAGCTGCATATGCTTAAAAGCGTGTATCCGTATCTCATATAAACTTGATGAATACATGTAATGCATTTTAGATATTGACATAAACTTACCAGAAATCGCATTATGAATAACAAGGTTCACAATTCATTTTCGTCCGTAGACTATCTTCTTATGAAAAGATTTTGTATATGTTTTTTTTTCTTATTTCTACGTACTTATATTTTTTTTTCTTTATCTTCGCTGTGCATAAGTTCGATGTATTGTACCCTATCTAAGTCTCTGTAGTTTCTAAACTGTCAAATGATCAGCAAATGTCAATTGTAAAACCTGGCAGATGTGGAAAACTAATGATGTGTCTCAACTGTTATCAAGATGCAAGATAAGTTTCGATATCATGTATTAAAATACAATCAGTATTCAGTTTGTCTACAATCAATATCCATTTCAGTAATGTGACAGATATTGTTGCTAAACTGCTCCCAGTTGGGCATGGAAGCTGTCACTCGAAGCATGATTATCATAACAAGATTTTGCTAATAATTGCGATTATAATAAAAATCAGGCTGACCCTCACTTGTCAAGTGTTCTGCCCACCAAGAAATCATCTTGATTCATTATTGCTAACTGAAATTAAAGACCAAGGTGCTAATGGGAGTCTAATCCTGAGAAAAGTGGCACACTTGCCTCTGTCCTCTGTTATCTGATAACCTTCAAATTTGGTGGCTTGAGGATGGATCACGGCAAGTGTTATAGAAGCAGAACTGATTTTGGAATCTTGTGCTTTAATAATTGGTCCAAAAGGAAAATGACAAGAAAAGCAGTGGAAGGATCCTAATTGGAGCACCCTAAGTCTGGTGATTTGGCCTAATTGTGATAGTGAGATCCACCAATGTGCAATCCATGCATTAAAACTAAAACATTTTGATCACTAATCATGCAAAAAACAAGTTAAAAGGCTTCAGAGATTGAATTGAACTTGAATTTGATGATTTGATGTGCATGCAAGCTTGTAGTCTAGGCTCTAAGACTTTAATAAGCCAGGTGGGAAAACTTAGACGTATTGATTATTTTTGCATCAACTATCAGATGGGGACATTGCTATTTTAGTTTTTTTTAGTTGCTTTAATTTTTTATTAGTTATTTTATTATAGTTGTTTTTGATTTGATTAAATGAAACTTTTTGTTTAGCATGCTGATGTGCTATCCAATTTGAATATTTGCATGGTGATGTGTAGAGTGGGGAGAGATCTCCTGAGTACTAAATGCCGAATCCATCTTTATCTTTTTCTTACCTATCTTATCTTCAAATTTCTATCTTTTCTTCCTCTTTTTTTCTATCTATTCTACATCAATTTGATATCAGAGCTAAAATTCCTGCTCTTTTCTTCCTTCACAAAAATTTCT
Source organism: Agave tequilana (assembly GCA_038442645.1). Taxonomy (NCBI): domain Eukaryota; kingdom Viridiplantae; phylum Streptophyta; class Magnoliopsida; order Asparagales; family Asparagaceae; genus Agave; species Agave tequilana. Next base: position 89,886 of record JAVJIF010017616.1, read on the forward strand.
CTCCACAAAACTCCAGCCTTCTCCTTTACAAACCCTAAATCCACTTCCCCTCTTTTTTCTTTCCTTTAGTTGCAAAAAAAAACTTCTGAACCCTAGATCGTTTTTTTAAAAAAAGAAAAAAAATCAAAATAGAAAAAATCAAACAAAAAAATCAAAATCAAAAATTAAAAAAATCATTGCTCATCTTCTTCTCCTCTCTTCCACCCAAGAGAAAGAAGATAGTCTGTCGCCACCTTCCTGTCGCCGTCCTCGCCGCGACCTCCTTCTTCCTCCTCCTCTCTCCAACACCGACGCTGCCCAAACCTCCTCACCTCCATCTCTCCTCTTCGCTAACACTGATATCGATGCCAACAGCGAAATCTTCACCTCCATCTCTCCTCTTTGCCAACACCGACGTTAGCAGCCAGATCTCCACCACCATCTCTCCTCTTTGCCATTGTTTGATAATGCCTCCAATGCCTATCGATACCCAGATCCCGAACGTCATCTCATTATCTTCATCGACTATAATCTCTGTCATCTTCATCGTCGCCACCTTCAGTCGATTCTGTCACACCGCCGCCTACCACCGCCCACCACTGCCACAACATAACCCTAGTTGAGATCGGGTGAAGATAAGAAGTGAACGAAGCTACTGTTTTTACTCTGCCCTTGGAGGCGAGCTTACCTTTGTTGTGCATAGCTTTTCCTTCAAGCGAAGCCAAAATAGGTTCGTTGTTAGCACTCAATGATGCTTTATTTCTAGCCTCAAAACAGAGATCCTTAGAACTTGGTACTATAAATGTGAGCGATGTTGATTCAGCAATGCTATTAGCACACAAAGGTGCTTTGGCCTTAGCCTCGCTTGATAGGCAAAACTGAACTCTAAAAATAGTTGAATTAGCTTTGTATGATGAAGCTATCTGAGCACTCAGTGCTTTGATACTGCCGCAAAAGACTGTCCTGGCGGGATATAAGCGAGGCTGTAGTGGCCTCACTGTTAGCACAAAGTGCTTTAGCCTTAGCCTGGCGGGACAGGGGAGGCTTAGCTCTGCGAGGAGCTAAGATTGTCTTGTGGTTCGAGATTATATTAGCTTCGCATGAAGCTGAATCAAGAGAAGGGCTAGTGGATTTTGCAACCCACATAACCTTTGAAGAGGTTGTTTTAGGTTCACATGGAATCTTTATAGCCTTACGCACAATGTTCATATGTTGGTGAAGGGCTAAGTTAGCCTCTGTTGAGACAGTGATAGGCTCGCATAGAGCCCATTTAGCCTCGCGTGAGGCTGTAATAGGTTCACAAGGAACCTCAGTAGTCTCAACAGGGACTTGCTTCCAAGAAGTAGCCAGAGGTGCTCTGGCTACACTGATCTTCCTGTGATTGCGCACATATAGGGGACTTGTGCTACCTCCGAGAGGAGTTGTTCAAACCTCTCTTGTTCAAAATGAAAGACCAGGGTCTTTGTAGTAGACTCAAGTCGCATTGCAGCTCTTGATTCTCAATAGTGGAGAAGCCAGTACCCAACGGAGTCATCATCTTGTTTTTCATTGATATTGATTGGGAAACTTACAAAATTGAGGAGAAGATTAAAAGTAAGAAAACAAAGAAATAAAAATTGAAAATAGAACTCTCCTTGAGAATCTGAGAAAGTATGCCTATAGAAGTCTAATCAGCACGCGACCACTTTGTCCCATTGATGATGTGATCAATGAAGTCTTAAGGAATTTCTTTTTGCCTGATTTCAGAGATTCTTTGAGAGAGAGGAAGGACTTACGGTATTAACCACCATGAGTTTAGAGAAGCAATTCTCTGGATTTCTTGAAAGTAATGGGAAGTTAGCCCTTTCTTGATATCTAGGTTGCTAATCAACTGAGCTTCTTGATCTTCAACTTGTCAGCTTTTTTGTTTTCCGGCTTCCAGGCCCCGAGCTCATTTCAAGAATGAGCTATTTATCGGCCCTTAAGGAGTGTAACTGCTCCTAAAATTCAGTAAAGACTGATAACAATTAGTTAGCCTCGCGCCAGAGGCTATTCTGAGTCTCGCGCGAGGCTATAACGCCTCGTGCGAAGCTAAGTACAAGCTTTATGTGAGGCTAGATAGGCTCGTGTGAGCCTAAAATTGGCCTTCTGACCCGGCCTTCTCCATTTAACATGGGCGAAGTGAGCGGATGTAACTGCCCACTTAAAGTGGCATTAACCCCACTAACATAGTAGGGTTAACCCACTTAATACTAAGTCAAACATTGACCTAGCTGTTGGCCCAAGGTTACAATCACCCTTGTTTAGTGTGTTTTGATGATTACAAAACATATTAGTTATTTGTACTAATATTGCTTATTGTTTAAGTGTGTTTCAGGGTTCTAACTCTCTAAAAGGTTTACACCCTAAAAGAAAGTGTTTTGGACTCAAGACAACTCAAAGTGGGCTCAAGACTCAAGTGTTGAAGATCATATGGTGAAAAGCCCTTCTTGAAGAACTTGAAGCCTTTAGAACCAATGTAAGAATTAGAATGTTAAAGTTTGAGTTTTGGATATTGGCTCTAGGATACACACACATACAAAATTTGGTTTTGTTAAAATGTGTGTTTTATATTTAAGTTTTCATGTTTTTAAATTAGGTTTCATGCCTTAAAATATATTTACATGACTCTATTTTTTACAAAAATAAATACCATGATTAGATATTGTTTATATACCCTACTAGCATATTACTTAAGTTTACGTAAAGTCAAAAATTATTTTGCAAAATTTTCAAGTCAAAAATACCCTGTTTTCCTATTTCAGGCTGACCGGCCGACCGGCCCGGTCGACCGGCCACTGTGCCTGGACGTGCACGTCTGTGCACGTCCTACGATCGACCGAGCGGTCGACCGTCTGAGAGCAGGAGTGCTCTCGGGTTTTCTGGGTCGACCGCCCGGTCGACCGCTAGAGGAAGTCTGAGAGCAGGTTTGCTCTCGGGTCTTCTGGGTCGACCGGCCGGTCGACCGCCAGAAGACCCGAGCCAACGGCTCTTTGACCAGCTGAGCTGGCGGTCGACCGGACCGGTCGACCGCCAAGCCTGCTGCTGCCCAACGGCTCTTTCCTCTTTTGTGCAATTCTGAAATCTGTTTTTTGATCTGTTTTTTGGCAGACTTTTACAGGGTTTTTCAGTTCTTTTTCAGAGCAAATAAGCTCTAAATAAATTGTTTTAAACCTTTTTTCTCCCTATAAATAGAGGAGATGACTCTCTTACTAAACACTAAGAAAAATCCTCTAGTTTTCAAAGTTTTCAAAAGAGAAAAGAAAAGTGTTTAAGCTCTCCATTTCCAATTCTTTCTTGAGCTATTTTTCAGTTGTGTTCCCTTGTAAAATCATCTCTAAAACTGAGTTTTTCTCACTACACTTCATAGAGCCAAAATCCCTTACTCATTCTATAGTGAAGTTGTAAAAAGAGTGAGAGTGTTGTAAAAGAGTTTGGTGATCTTGTTGTGATCACTCTTGTTCTTTTTCATCTTCTTGTTCTTGTGGAGACACCTCTTCGGTAGAGGTTATTATACTTGGTGGAGCTCGGTGCTCGGGTCTTCGGTAGACCATTGTAAGGTGTCCTCGGTGGATAGTGGAAACCCTTCACGGAGGTGAAGGCGGGGAGTAGAGCGGTGGCTCGAACCTCGAAACAAACATCTTGTGTTTGCGATTGCCTTGTGTCTATTCTTGCTTTAAATTTCTATTGCTCTATATTGCTTTCAATTCCTTGCTTGTGATCTTGTTTCTTCTTTTGTGCTATTATTCCAAGCTTGTGATACTTGTGATATATTGTGTGCATCTCACTATTCATCCATCATACTTTGCTTTGATCGATCATATCTCATACAACAAGATTGCATTGCGCACCTCTAACCCATTCAAGGGGAATTGGGAGGAAGGAGTTCAGAACCTCTCACGGGGTATTCGGCTCTTAGTCTTATTTTGAGAGATCGTTGCATCATTCATCATACTTAGTTTTTAAAAGATTGTTAGATTAGCAATAACACCTATTCACCCCCCCCCCCTCTAGGTGTTTTTCACTAGCAAACCCTCTTATAGGGGCGCGGGAAGCTTCAAGCAAAGTTAGGATTAGCTTCGCGTGAGGCTAGTACAGCTCCTCAATCGAAGCAATAAGAAAGCTTCAAATGAAGCTATAATTAGCTTCAGGAGAAATTGTAGTTGACTTCAAGCAAAGCTAAAAATTTGCTCTTTACAGAGTTATGAAGAGCTTCAAGCGAAGCTCGCAAGAAAAGCTTCAGGCAAAGCTTGTATTAGCCTCAGGCAAGGCTAGGCGTTAGCCCGCTGTAAAGCTTCATGCGAAGCTATAAACTTAACCTTTTGGCGAGGCTATAAAGCTTCGTGAGAAGCTAGTCCCTTTGGGCTCATGCGAGGTTAAGTATTGAGCTGACTTAGCCTCATTTACCTGCTTAGGCCTCTTCAAAAGCAATACTTAACCTGTTGTCTGTAAGTACACCTAGAGGGGGGTGAATAGGTGTACAAGATAATTTTATACAAATTATGTGGAATTAAAAACTTAATGCAAACACGCTATATGTAATCAAGGGTGATACTGAATTTTCCGTGAAGGGCTCTGAAACTACCCCTTTAGATTCCTATAAATTAAGAGTTGAGGTGCTTTAAAGCTCTCTTAGTTGAACACAAGTGTGGGCACATAAACAATACCAAGTATATATATGATATGAACAATGTAAAGCAATCAAGATATAAAGAGAGAGAGTTGAGAGGTAGTGGATCAAACACAAACACTAGGATATGTTTTGAGATTCGAGGCATTGCTCTACGTCCCCGCCTTCACACAAAAGGATTTTCACTATGTCCACACAGAACCTTCCACAAAGGGACCTCCACTGAGGAATTTCAACTCAACACTTAGAGTACTCAACACTTAGAGTACACAACTATTCTCTCAAACACAATCTCCTCTATACAAGAGAGAAAGGTACAAAGTCAAAGCAAAGAAAAGATTACAATCTTAGTGATTCAATTATCACAAACAACTCTTGGTGATCTCAAAAGACCACAAATAATTTTTCTTACAAAAACATGATCCTATAAATAGATATAGAATTGATAGCTCAACTGTGAGAAAATAAAGTGGTTTGAAAAAGAAAACACAAAGAAAACACTTGAGAAAAACTCTAGATAAGATATAAAATTTTGAACAAGAACTAGAATCCAAAACTTGTTTTCTTTTGATTTTTCCAAAAACTTTGAACAAATAAAGATAAGAGTTTTGGCACTAAAACTTCTTTTGAAAACTTTATTAAAAACACTTGTGAAGGTGGGAAAAATTATTGTTGAAAATCTTGGTTAAAACTGGCCTCAAAGGATCCATGCTTATAGGGTCTGAAATGTAGCCGTTGGGGTTCAGAACAAGTCAAAAATGACATGTCGGTCGACCGCCCGGTCAACCAGCTAACGGTAATATTTCTGACCATTAGGGTTATTGGTTGGCCGGTCGGTCGACCGCCCCAAGGCAAACTGCCTGTGGGTCGACCGAGGCCAGAACCAGAGAGCTGGTCTCTCTAGTCGGTCGACCTGTTGGTCGACTGGGGCCAAATCCAAAGAGCAGACTCTCTGAAACAGTCGACCGTCTGGTCGACCGCTAAAACCTGTGCCCAACTGTGCACGTCAGTCGACTGAGCCAGGCTTCGGTCGACCGGTCGGTCGACTGATAGCAGCCCTCAGCCATGGTTTATAGGTTGAAATATTTGGTCATTTAATTACCTATAAAATCTCATAAAATCACATAAAATCACAAAAATAAGTTCATATAATTATTTGAAGTATAAATATTAGTGATCAAAATTCAACACATATTACAAACTATTTGAAAATTTTTTGAGGCATGAAACTTAAGCTTTAAATCAAAAACGGTATTTTTCAAAAACCAAACTTCTAAAGGAAAATATGATTTTTCTTTAAACTTGTATAAATATAAAACATGATATTTAATACTTTTGAGGCAAAGTGTGTATGGATAGAATCCTATACACATATAAAAGTTATATCAATATTTTTAACATTAAATCCAAAATAAGTTTTGTTAAAAACAAAACTTGAAACCATGAACTAGAATCATCAAAATAGGTTTTTCTATAATGTGAAATAATAGTGTATATGGATGAAATTCAATACACATTTAAATATGTAAAACTTGTTTTGATTCTGTCTATTCATGAAAATGAAACATGTATTCTTGAAAATCTAAAAGCGGTTAACCGAAAATCAAAACTATTGAACTTGTGTGTATGTGTGTGTGCGCGCGCTTGAGCATATCAGCACTAGTCTATCCTTACACAAGACTAAAATAATAAACTAACAAATCTAAACCGAAGTCTTCTTATCGATCTCTATCTCCAAACTCACTCGATCCAACCCGATCCATAAAGCTTAACTCCTTTTGAGTGCTAGATGCGATCTTGACGCGCGAGCTCTTGAATCCACACGTGTTAGCTCCAAAGCTGGCTTTAAATCCTTAGTTGAAGCTAAACACCTACTAAAATCTTGATCATTAACAAAATTTATATAAACACAAGATCATTAGCAAACTAACCTTCATAAGTTAGTCATCATCAAAACTAAGGTGAAGGGCCTCTGGGCCAACACTGTCTGCTTAACTGGATCAGTAAAATCTAAGTTTCTGTTTTGCCCCTCAAGGTATGTAGAACTGGTCATTAGCTTGTCTATGACTTGTCTTTTGTAAATGACAAGTTAGATATTTGTTCAGATCAGTTGAAGATTTGTCTGGGAGTTTGTCTTTTTGGAGTGTCAACATCCCTGAGGGATAGTCGCGGGAACTATTTTTTCTTGTAGCCATTAGGGTAGGACCTGTACAGGCTGCTGACTAACTTGAGTGGTCGTCAAGGTGAAAACTTGTCAAAATTGACTCTGAGCAGTCATAGTGAGTCTCCGTCTTTCAAGGGAATCCCCGAGTGATAGCCACGAGGGTTATTTTTTCTTGTAACCATCAGGGTAGGACCCGTATAGGCTGCTGATTCACTCGAGTAGTCGTCAAAGTGAAAACTTGTCTAGGCTAACTCCGACCAGTCATAGTGGGCGAGTCTCCGTCTTTCAGGGGACTCCCCGAGGGATAGCCGCGGGGTTGTTTTCCCCTTGTAGTCGTCAAAGAAGGACCCATATAGGCTATTGACTTACTCGAGTGACCGTCAAGGTGAACCTATCTAGGCTGACTCCGAGCAGTCGTAGTGGGCGAGTCGTCGTCTTTCAGGAGGCTCCCTGAGAGATAACCGCGGCTATTTTTTCCTTGTAGCCATCAGGATAGGACCTGTATAGGCTATTGACTCACTAGAGTGGGCGTCAAGGTGAAAACCTGTTTAGGCTGACTCCGAACAGTTATAGTGGGCGAGTCCCCATCTTTCAGGGGGCTCCCCGATGGATAGCCACGTGAGTTATTTTTTCCCTTGTAGCGACAGGATAGGACTCGTATAGGTTGTTGACTCACTCGAGTCGTCGTCAAGATCAAAACATGTTTAGACTGACTCCGAGCAGTCATAGTGGGTGAGTCCCCGTCTTTCTAGGTGCTCCCAGAGGTGACTCACTCGAGTCGCTGTCAAGGTGAAAATATGTTTAGGCTGACTCCGAGCAGTCATAGTGGGTGAGTCCCCGTCTTTCAGGGGGCTCCTCAAGGGATAGCCATGGGTAGCCAACAGAATAGGACTCATATAGGCTGCTGACTCACTCGAGTGGTCGTCAAGATGAAAACCTGTCTAGGCTGACTCCGAATAGTCATAATGGGTGAGTATCCATCTTTCAAGGGGCTCCCCGAGAGATAGTTGCAAGGGTTATTTTTCCCTTGTAGCCATTAGAATAAGACTCGTATAGATTGTTGACTCACTCGAGTGGCCGTCAAGGTGAAAACATGTCTAGGCTGACTCCGAGCAGTCATAGTGAGCGAGTCCCCATCTTTCAGGGGGCTCCACGAGGGATAGTCGTAGGGTTGTTGTTCCCTTGTGGCCATCAGAGTAGGACCCGTGTAGGTTGTTGAGTGTGCTTGTAGTACCGGAGGTCTCCCTATACGGAATGGTACAAAGGAGTGAGTGCTTTAGTTGACGGTCTCAGCTGGGCCTCTCTGACCTTTGGATCTTCCTCTGAGTCTAGGATGAACTCGTCCAGATATCCACATTGAACTACCTCCTCGAGGTGTTTTTTGAGGGCCCAGCAATGCAAAGTGGTGTGTCCCCTACTGTCATGAAAAGAACATCTCCCTATTTCTAGGGAATCTGTATCGTGCTTGGCTGTCTTAGAAAGTTTCACCCATGGCTGATGCTTGATGATGTGGAGGACCTGGCAGCTTCTAGGGTGAAGGCTAAGGTGTCATCGATCTTCATCGTTGTTGGGGAAGGGTCCTCCTTTTGAGTTGGATTGTGATGTCCCTTTGCACGCTTCCGCGAACTTTCAGGTTAAAGGCTCTTTGGGTCCTCATGTGGAGAGGTTACTTTAGAGCATATTTTATTTAGTTTGAAATATAGGTCAGTTAGAGCCGCTGGGTGTCGATTGACCTCGGAGGAGGTATCCACCTGAGTCTCCGTGGCACCCAACTCGATGACTTGATATTGCGCCTCTCGTGGAACATTTATCTATGTAAGCAACTAATGGTTGACTTGCATTACCGCCTCTTGCTCGCGTTCTACAGTATCGCAATGGATGACGTCTAGTTCTCATTCGCGGTCGACCTTCGCCTGGCGTTCGTCCAACCGTCATCGCAGGTCGATCATCATCTGGACAAGTTGCCCGTGAAAGAGAACCAATGGATGAATTCATCAGATGCATTGACGTCATGACAGGTGGTGTTCTTGTGTGCCATGATCGTTGTGCGAGGGTATTTTCATGAAAGGGTCTGGGTATTGGATGGGAACAGATCCAGAGTAAGGATGCCGATGATCTCAATGAAAGTACCAAATATTGTGGGTCATTTTCTAAGGAATTAATCCACACACCAAAATAATAGAGGGAGTATAATTAAATCACAGAAAAGGCAACACAAACACAAAGAATTACATGAAAATTCAAATAGGAGAAAACCATCGAGAGAGAGAGGAATTCCACTATGTCAATGGTGATTACAGGTGGAGTTCTCTGGTGAGCTAGGGTTCCTGGATGCCCCTATCATATTTGAAGGGTTTTAATACACACACACACACACAAAAGTCATGTCACTTGGATAAGGCTAAGGAGTTCGGCTTAGTTTGAACACTTAACTTCCTTATCTCGGAGGCAGTTAAGTCGAACATCCTGATATGAATGAGACAGACGAGAGTCTATCTTTATCTGGTTCTCTGCATCCAACTGTTGATATGGTTGATCTGTCTCAAGTTATAACTGTCGAGTTCAAATAGAGATTTGATTTATAGATAGAGATTCTCATAACTGATGCTATCGCTTCCTTCTAATTATATAAGCCGCTCGTGGTTTGAATCGAATGAGCACTCCCGGTCAGAGGTTCTGAAAGTGGCCATGTGTCGCTGACCTGTTTGGTGCTGGATTGACACGTGGTATGATCTCAAAGAGGCTGAAAACTGACCACTACACCCATCAATCATCACATTATACATAGTAGTCCCTGGACTGACCCCTTTGCTCCTATCTCCCAAAAATCCTCCTTGTCTCCACCATATCCCCTTCCTTGCAGTGTATGTCAATCAATGTGGTGTAGCTCACCATATTTAGAGCCACCCTTCGCTCGACCATCTTGTTTAGTACCCTCTTGGCTTCAGCACTTCGGTTCACATTACACAGTCTACAAGCTATGGTGTTGCAAGTGAACAAATCTAACTCTAACCCTGTATCCTCAAAGACCTCTCTCAGTTCCAATGCCTTGTCGATCATTCCTTTCTTGCAGTACCTATCAATCAAATTATTGAACACAACGACGTTCAACTCAATCCCTTTGCTCTACATTTCCTCGACCAACATTTATGCAGCATACATTTGGCCGAGCTTAGCGAGTCCATTGATCAATGCACCATAAGCCTGTTCATTGGGTTTGAGGCCTTTCTCGACACACTCATCAATAGCGCAAACGCCTGCTTCATCTTTCCTGACCTACAGTATCCATTGATCATCGCGGTGTACAAGTAAACATTTGCAACCAATCCCCTCTCTCCCGGTTCCGGAAGGCCTTCTCCACTCGATCAATACCTCCAGCATTGGAATATCCATTCATAAGGAGGGAATATGACTCAATGCCTAGTCAATCTCCTTCTCTCAACACCAATCAACCGAACCCGAGTCCCCTTTCTTGGCATAGGCCTCAATCAGAGAGTTAAATATGACATTATTAGGCGTCCATCCTCTCTCACACATTTCTTCGACCAGCTTGTGTGTGGTCTCAACGCCTTGCACAACTCTTCAATAGCAATGGCGGTGGCGTACACTGAGACGCCGACCGCGCCTTCAAAATCAACCATCCTGTGGAAGAAGGCGGGGTTGTGTGGGCCCCGCTGGTGGAGCGGCGAAGGCCTGGAGGCAGAAGGTGCATGAGCGACAGTCAACCCGTCCGAAGGTGCTAACGATGAGGTTGAATATGTCGAGGGCTCGTTCGGTGAGGCCGGCATCAGAGTAGACCCTGAAGAACATGTCGAGGGCCTTAGGGCCGGCGGCATCACTTGAGTGAAATATACCTAGAGGGGGTGAATAGGTATTTTTGCTAATCAAATGCAATTTTAAAACTACTTATGATGAATTATGCAAACGGGAATTGAAGCCGAATTTTCGTGAAGGGCTCAAGAACTTCTCCTCTTTGATTCCTCTAGATAATGAGTTGAGGTGCTCAATTGCCTCCTTGTTGAGATGAGTATAGACCGGTAATGAAAATGATGGAATGAAAGCAATTATAGAATGCAAGATGAACAATTATACAAGTATGAAAAATGAAATAAATAGAGAGTAAGACACAAGCAATCGCAAATACAAAGGAATTTGTTCCGAGGTTCGAGCCACCGCTCTACGTCCCCGCCTTCACCACTATGAGGATTTCACTATCTTCTAAGGGATCTTCCACAAAGGGACCTTACACAAAGAAATTACAACTTGGTCTACACAAGACCGGAGTACACAACTCCACCAACTCAACCATCTACACAAAAAGTAGCACAAAGCCAATTGAGGTTACAAAGTACTTGGTAATCTAACAAGATCACAAATACTCTCTCTTACAACTTCCTATAGAGTAAAATATGAAGTGTTGCTCAAGAAATTAAGTGAGAGATGAAATTCAGTTAAAAAAATAGAGGAGTTTTAAAACCACTGAAAATAACTTTGAAAAGAAAGAACTTGGAGATTGAAAGCTAGAAAAACTGCTCTCTTTTGAAACAAACTTGAAAACTTGAAACTTGTGTGTTTTTCTTGTTTAAAATCAAACCAATGACCCATATATATAGCAATGAATAAATATCATTTATAAATTATACCAGATCATTTGGGTTGTGTTTAGATACATAGAAATAAAAAATGCCTGTTAGAATCCACTAAAAAAATAGATTTAAAAACTACCGTTATGACCACCTGGCAGCCTGTCGGTCGATCGACAGGTCATCCAGAAAAGAGTCGTTGGCTCCGTTCGACCGGGGGGTCGACGGCTCGGTAGTTTAAAAAGAAAAACTAAACTATCAGTCGACCGGGTCGATCGATCGACCCTAACCGAGAGTTACGGTAGGGTCTATCAGTCGGTCGACCACAATGGTTAGCAGTCGACCGGTCGGTCGACCGACAATGTGCAAAAACGTGCACGCCCTTGGCCAAAGGCCTGGTCGACTGGACGATCGACCGTTCTGGCCAGTAATGGGCATCAGTCGACCGGGCGGTTGACCGTTCTGGCCTGAAATAGTTTTTATGAAAAAATTTTGAGTTTCAAATTTTTTTCTAAATATTTTGTATTGGTTTATGGGTAATGTAGCAATATATAGGTGATGAAATACATGTTCTAAACTTGTTATAAAATTTTGAAAAAATTATGAGACATGTATCAAAACCAAACATGCAAAATACCAATACTACCAAAACTTGTATTTTTCGAAATCGTGTATTTTGTGTGTGTAACTTCTTTAGCATCACTATTTTATTTTATACTTTAACAAACTAATATCTTACAAGATTCTAGGTGACTACAAGATCTTCAATCGGGCTTCTCCATTAGCGACGTCGAGTGCTTTGAGTTTTAATCCCGTATTTGAATCTTCTTGAGTCTTCAACACCTTCCTTTAGAGGAAGAAAACTCCTTGATTTCTTAAAACCCTGAAATATACTTAAACACTTAAACTTGATTAGCACAAATAACCACATATGTTTTGTTATCATCAAAATCATAAAGTCAAGTGATTGTAACTTTAAGCTAATAAGGAGAGAAGAGGGAGGAGGTGAAGGAGGAGGTGAGGGAGGGGAAGGGGTGGTTTGGTCCGGTGGCCAGGGATTGGAGGAGGCGCTTGGCGGCGGGGAATTGGTGGTAGAGGACGAGGAATTGGGACAAAGAATTGGTGGGTTCAGGGGCAATGGGGTTTGGTCTGAAGATTTGGGATAAATTCAGTTTTATTGTGAGAGATTGAGAGGGATTGAGAAAAGAGAAAAGGAGAGCTTTGTGAGGGAGTTTGAGTTGGATTATTCTTGATGATAGAATATCTTGGTTGATGGGGGGGAGAGAGTAGGGGGAGGGAAGAGAGGATAATTTGAACGAGTGAATGATGATGGAAGGAAGATGTTATTTGTGTGGATTGGGGATTTTGGATTCTATGGAGAGCATAGAACAAAGACAAAGACAAGTGTTAGCAGGAGAGCAAGTCAGGAAGCTGGGGCCCTCCCTCCCTCTCTCTTCCAAAACACAGTCCACAGAGTCAGGTGCTAGCAGGAGCAAGTCAGGAAGCTGGGGAATCTGGGGCCCTTGCCCCCTCCCTCTCTCCCCCAAAACATAGTCCACAGAGCCAGGTGCTAGCAGGAGCAAGTCAGGAAGCTGGGGCCCTCCCTCCCCCTCTCTCTCTCTCTCACACACACAGGCAAAAGATGAGTTGGATGATTGGAGGGGGGGCTCTTTCAATATCATCAAAATCTGAAAAAAATTAGCACCAAGAACTTCTTATATTGAGCCAATAATGTAATTGAGGGTGTCTTTAGCCACCGGAAAGAAAGAGGAGGAAAGTGTGTGACCCTTACATGTTAGTTTTCAGTGTTTTCAGAGCTTTTGACTCTGAAAGGCACGCCAACATTTATGAAAAAAAGTTGAGGTGGACAGCAGAGCCGGCCCCTTGGCTTTCATATCAAACAAACAGATTTTTTGAAAGGAAAAAGATGTGAACCCGCATGTCAGGAGCAAAATTGGGGCTTTTCCGTCACTTTCGAGACAAACAAATAGCCCCTATAGTCTTCAGAACAGAAAACCCAGTTGGAAATTTAAGATCCCCATGCGTATTCCGTGTTTGTATAAGCTTAACTTACAATTTTCAGAAATAGTAGATTCTTATTGACTTTGCGTTCCCTTGTTAGTTATAGAATCCAACAAAGACACCAAAAGTTTTAAATTTTAGTTCTGATTTGCAAATGAACAAGAGATTAATTAATGTGCATCTAAAAACAAAAACCAAGGGTGCGTGTGTATAAGACTGGAGGGTGACCTATATCCTATTTCTCCAAAAGGTGCATGTAAAAACAAAAATCAGTGATGATTTATCACAAAGTTTCAATAGGGCTAACTTGATAATTGTTTCTCATAAGATCATTATTTTTCTTTTTTCTGAACAAAACAAAAGTTTGAATATGTTCTATTCTGGATCAAATATAAATACCCTTAACATTATTGACACAGTTATAATAAGTATCCGACCCAAACTAATGGGTTACCACTTACTACCCCAACTCCTATGCTGAAGGTTTCCTCTTTCATTTCTAGGTGCCTCCTTTCTCATTTCCTTGCTACTCTCTAGGTGCCATTGCTTTCACATTAAGCTTTCATAGCATGAGCCAAACAACATCTAGTCAGCAACCCATGCAACTCAACCTTTTGTACTTCAAATCTTGGAAAGTTGTGGAACCCAACATGCATGCAAATTCTAGGAAGCCAGCAAGGGCTCTAAACCTTTACAAGCATATTTAATAAGAGATTGCTCTCTTAGATTAAATAAAATTGTAACAGATCAGCCAACTTTTGAGGTATTTGGAGACAACCAAACCCCCATCTTTAATGATTAAAGTGGAGGAGGAAGAAGAAAAGCTAATTGAATCCAACACAAAATTTAGTTTTGTGATGTGTGATTTTTTATGGTCTTTTTCGCAAGCTATTGCTTTCTGTTGCTTCTTTGTGATTAGTTCATCGTGTTAACAGATATGTATCACTTGAATGTTAACACTGTTGGTATTCTACTTAACAGGAATCAATCTGACAACTAATCAAGATCACTGAGATATCAACAATCTAATTGGCCAGGTCGGCAAATATCAGGTGGGAGGTT